>JAQFZO010000610.1:0-22567 GCA_034695885.1 Geophilus flavus
ACCATATTGAGCATCTGTGGGATGTAACATCCTTCATACTCATACTCGATGAAAACCCATTTATTTTTAAACACGCTAGTATCATCATTTTAGAGATTTTGGTGCAGAGTGAAATGAAGACACTATTTTGATTCAAATGATGATTAAAGTGTTTGATTGGGTTTCTCAATGACCTGATCTCGACCATATTGAGCATCTGTGGGATGTAACATCCTTCATACTCATACTCGATGAAAACCCATTTATTTTTAAACACGCTGCGTCCAATTAGTTGCTAGCAAATACCTCATCAAGCATTTTATAACCAAACATCTTTCAGTGAGATTGTTCTTTAGAAACACATGTAGATTCTATCTTTAGACATTATAGATTTTTTCTTTTTTTCCTTCCGTGTGCGCAAGAAGTGTTGATGAGCCCCAGATGGTGACAACAAGAAGAGATCTTGTACTCTGGGTTTAATAATACATTCAGTGCACATTTAGTGCCTGGTTTGTTTATTGTGGGATTAGGTTTCACAAAAAATTGTTTGTGATGGTAATTAGGTACTTAAAAGTCAATAGGAAAACATTTGTTTTCAATAAATAAAAAAAGAAATTGTGCATTTTGTGGATTAAGGAAATGATTATTGATCTGGATTATGTTTCGAGAGAGCCATTAGTGGGATGAAAAGAAATTTACATGGCTTTTGTTAAAAAGGAAGAACATTTTGTTATTCGGTGATGGTATCTTTTGAGGATTTTTTAAAAATGTTTTATGAGGCATAAAAGAAAGCTCTTCTATTCATTCCTGCAGGAGAGGTTGTTAAGTTGTGTTATTGAATGGGTAAATTGATGTGACAGAATGCATTGCTGGAGAGCAATAACTCGGTGAAATAGATTGCAACTTGTTATGCGAAGATGCGTGTTGTTAGTCGCTATGAAAATGTAACTAAGTTTATTATTGGTGGCAGTTATCTTTTCCCATTTCCTCAATTTTTATCTAGAAAAGGGAATTTTCTATTTCCTGAATTTTTTTTTTTTTTTTAAAAAAGAACTTTTATCATTCTGTGATTTTTTAAAAAAATAAATATTTTTTGGGTTTTTGGAGAATGAAATTGGAGAAATCCAAAAGTGAAATTTCAGTTATTTTTTTTATTTCGTTCTTGTTCTTGAAGATAAGTCTTACAAGTTGCAACAGCGCAAACTTCATATTATTATTTACTAGTATTACTGATAAATACAGTCATATGAATTCTTTCTTGGAATGATTCATTCTGCTTTGCTAATTATCAGTCCCCAAACACGAGATAATATCGTGTAATCACATTCCACTTGATCCAGTGGCTGCCAAGGTTTATTTACTGGTCCATATATTCTCCAACCTCTAAGGTCTGTAATGATTGTAAAGATAGACTCGATGGAGCAACAATAATTGTAACGACGTGTTTGAAAATCACAAGCAAAGTAACTTGGGTGGTAATGAGCTGGTTAACCACAAGTCATAGTGGTTAACTTTGGAAAACAGTAGTACAATAGATGGGAAACAGTGGTTTCTATATGAATCATTTATTGCCACGAAGAAAGACAATTAATAGTTAATTATTAATTGCTGAATTCATTTGGTGTCTACCTGACAAAGTGAACACCTGTCAACATTGATGATCCAATAAAATGAATTATCAATACTATAGCCAGTGCAGATGCGGTGTAACCTAACCAAAGCAAGTAAAAGAGTTAAGTATGATAACATTGCTATTTTGTTTTTACACTGATGGAATTAAAAAAAATTATAAAACAAAGGACGGTTCAAAAATAGCTTTTAACTTTTGCTTTTTACTTTATATTAAACGTTCCTTGCTATAAATTTCTCCCTCCCTATTTTTTTTGCACAAAATTTGATTAAATTTTGAGTCCAGCCCATTGATATTCCCATTTTTGTGTGTCCTCTCCTAATGAACACGTTCCACTTTACTCGCTCGCAAACACCCTCGCTTCCAGTGGCGGGATTAAGAGGCTGAAATATGTGTGTGGCTCATCCGAGACACGGCAATAGATTTTTGTGGTACGGATCTCGGGAGTCGAGGCGAGTATTTAGTGTTGCTCTTAATGTGAGGATAAATGATGTTTTAGGGTAGAAAGGGATGTGTGAATTGTGAGCTCGATTCTCCTCTCGCACAAAAGGGGGCGCGATTTAAGAGCGCACAGCTGAGAATTGCAACATATGGTTCGTGTATCCTGGATGTGAAAAGCAGTAATAATCTTCTGTCTGTTTATTTTTATTTTTATTTTTATGTTTGTTTGTTTCTTTTATTTATTTATTTTTGCTGCAAGTGTTTGAAATTTGTTTTTTGGATGTCGAAATTTATGTCTGTTGGAAATGAGAGTCGAATTCCTTCGGTGTAATTGTGTTTTCTGCATTGCTGCCTTTCAGTGTGTTGTTTTGTTTTTGTCTTTGGTGTTTGATAAAAGTTTTCCTCTTTTTTTTATAAGAGTCGTTAAATGTCTTGATTACGCTGGAATGTTTTTGTGCTGCGCTGTGAGTGGAATTCCTGAGATGATTTTGTTTTGGGTTTGGGAAAAGGTCTTTTTGGGGGACTAAAGGGTTAACGTTCATTAAATATCACTTTCCGGAGCTTAAACCTACGTAGGAGTGAGTCAAAAAACTTTATACTACATTAAATTGAACACCGATACGATTATACGAACAACATCATACAGACATAATCTGAAAGAAGAAACTTTTATTAACGAAACTGAACAATATTGAAAAAGATCAGAGAAAAAAATAGTGGTATAAAAAATCTTTATAGCCAAAAAAATTATCAAATGAATTTGAAATTAATTTTTACACAACACTAAATAGGAGTAGTCACACTTGTATTTTAATCCAAACCATCAGCGATGGAGTTTCTGCATGGCACTATGTCAGCAAAATGTTTTTCTTTTCCTAAAGCACTGGAATTTAATAATTGAGTAGAAAATTCTCAACTGCATGCAGTTTTGTAGGCGAAGAGAGAAAAATGGAAGGTGTGGGGTATGCGTTTGCTAATTGGCAAGTTAGTTTCTTCCCTGCAAAATTGATGAATCTTGTTGAGAAATTAATGGTGCCATGTCAAGAGGGGGAGAAAAGGTTAAATGTATTTTTATTGCTTTTGTGTACAAGCAATAAAAATACACTATTTCTTTCTCCATCCCCCATTCTCTCGTTTTAGTGTTTTAAAACTTTTTTTAATATAAGCGAGAAACTTGAAATTTCTTCAAAATTAATTTTCATTAAAAAAAATAATAAATTTTACTTATTTCACATAATTTTCGAAATGCAGAAAAAAGTCACGTTTGATTTGATGCGAGGTATGATTTTCAATTACGTATTAACGACAATTGCACGTGATCACCGAAATCGAAAACTTCTCAAGATTTTCCGCAAAGGGAATAAACTATTTATGTATGAGAACTAATATAATTTATTACAGACTTTGCATTTTCTCGTACCAAATTTTTGGACTTTTTTGATGATGAAATTTTGAAATTTGGATGCCGCGCATGCGCACCAACACTGAGCTGTTCGAATCGCATCTGACTGTTTGCAGGTAGTTAAATTGTGGTCATTTCTGCATATTTTATGACATTTTCACACCAATTTAGATAAAATCACACTTACATAAGCTTTGAAATTGTGCCAGACCAACTTAACCTTATAAATTTATAAACTTTAAACATGTTATCGTAACCATTGAAACTGTTTGTAATCAATTTGACTTTTGTCCAACTTTTAAACTCTAATCTATAGCTAATTTTGAACCTAAACAACTATTAAAATTATTAATTTAATATATATTGAAGTTTATTGGAATTTGTTTTCTCGTCTCCATCCTCTGGTAGACATGTATGTTACCAATCTATTTTTGAAAATGGCATCGACGTTTCAGTTGAATCGCATCAAATGTGCATGCTCCGTACTATAAATCATGGATGTGTGTATAAATCGAACTTATAAATTGTGCCTTATAAAGGGACTGTAACTTTAATTTACATCATAAATATGATTTATAAATACCAAAAGTGATTTATAAATTTATACAACATAAGTTATAAGCTAAAGTTACAATACAAATTGAGTATTTTGTTTTTCAGTCACAAATTCAAATTCCAGTTTACTTGTGAACGACGACATCACAAGTGTACTGGAAAGAGAATTTTTTTTACATTTCCCATTTCTTTCATCTAACACTGGACAGGAAACGTTGTCAACTCCAAATGAGTTATAACAGCAATAAACGCGTAAGATTTACCAGCGGAGATAGGAATAAAAGTATGGCGCTTTACCTGTGTCAATTTGTCTCCGGTTGCTCATAAAAGAAAAGTCGTAACCTGTAATTCAATGCTCCTTTTATTGCAGCATCTGAGCACTTTATTTTGACACTTAATTTTAAAAGATGAATTTTTTCATTTTCCTTTAAAAAATTAATCAATTTCCTCACTTGAAAACAACTTTTTCACTTCACTCATGGTTGCCCACAATTCCATTAGTTTAATTTCCAGCATGAGATCCAGTTTGCATCACTGGAAAAAAAAAACACTTTTATTTATACTGAGTCATGTTTTGTTGAAACTAGTCTTGTTTACATGCTGCAGCCATTCATCAAAAAGTTGTTCCATTTCCTATGTTGTGATGCAACATAATTTCAGATGCTGAGGTTGACAGTTGATTAAAATTCAAAAAATATTGTAGATATGCAACATGCAGGGATCTTGTTGTTTTCATGGTCTCTTACATGTCTTATCTGGGTTGTAGGTAGACTGAGTTGTTCAGTATATGTATACATATAGAATAACTTATATATGTATGGAAATGTTGTTTTAGGTTTTTGTTTTGTTGATAAAAAGACTGAATTTATTATTTATGGAAATGGGAAAAGAGGTTTAGCAATTTATTATGAATGAGAATGGCAATGGTGGAAGGGGTAGATGGATAAGTAATGGAAATGGGGTTTGAGGCATAATTGATTAGGAGTTTTGTGATTGATCGCATGTGGCATCAATTTGAGGGATAAAGTGTTTAAGCGATCAATTTAGGGGGAAATGTCTGTCTTGTTTTAAGACAGGTGAAGGCAGAGTTTCGGTATGTCTGCAATATTGGTTTCTAATCAAATAGGCAGATCTGTTTAAAGTTTGTTGTGATAATGCAGATGTGCTCCTGAAGACCAGTTCTGAAAGCCGCCACCAGAGGGACAGCCATCCACCAGAAGGAACCTTTTGTCGTTGAACAAGACAAGACCCACTTTGTGGGAAAGATTTAAAGTGGCCAGTGCATCAAAGGATCTAAACTAATGCAGTTTGCTCTCTGTTATTGCCAGTCTATGTCAAAATGCTATTGTAGTTTTTAAAACTTACAATTAGTGAAAGTGATTTTCTTAAAAACACATGTAACGCATCGGTAACTCGCTAAAACTCTGTTACGGCGAGTAATCCGTATCGAATCTCGTTAGCTCTTGCTCGATTCATAAACTTTATAATGATTTATAAGCAGATTTATCACGGTCAAACACCATTTTATAGATAATTAATTTAATGCGAGCAATAAAATTATTGCACGTGCACAAAGCTGTTGTCAAACTGACTCCTTTGTGTCATGTGTAAAATGAGTGTTAACAGGAATAAAGGTCATTAACTGTTATGGGATTAGATGAGGTCATAGCTCAATGATGTTTGTAATTTTGTTTAATGTAATGGAATATATGGATTTATCTAATTGTCACTCCCCTGCACAGCATACGCTGCATGCTTTGCAGGTAAGACAAACGTTTGATGAATTCACTCCACTTCAAAACACTGACAGTCATAACAAATGAACTCCAGAGCCATCTCAAACCACACGATGGTTTGTTTTAATGAGGCAAAGCTGCAATTTCATGAAGTAAAGTGTTTGCGGCATAACATTTTTTATGTACAAAATTTTTATAACAAAAAACTACTTCGCCACATCCCCTGCCCCAAACTGGGATTCAGTAAATAATTTTTTGACTTCTATTTTGAATTTAGGGGGTTGAAATGCCCGTCTTTCGCAATTGCTTAAAATGTTAATCGGTTAATACTTTAATTGATTAAAGACCCCCCCAGCCCTATTGCTATGTGTTTACAAAATTGGAAAATGTTTTAAAAATTCAAAATATTTTATTTTATTTATGACCCCATGTGGTTATTGTCAGGGAAACTGATTAATGAATGTCTGGCTGGAAAGGAATCTCATTAGTGAACGCGCAAACAAACTATGAATCGAGGGTAATTTGAGTACGGTATAGCTGCTGATTCGAGAGGGAGTAGTTTTTCGAGCAAATTGCATGTTTTCCTCCCTATCATTTTACAGAAATTGCAAAAATAGAAATAATTGACTCAAAAATAAATACGGTAAACAAACATGAAAAAAGCCGAAGGAGAAATTTGTCCGCGAGTGTTTAAAGGGTTATGAATGGAACGTACAACTGTATGGGTTGGTGGCTGGGGATGGTTTATGTAATGAAAGGATTGCTGAAAGCAGATGCAGGAGACTTAAGTATGATAAAGAGTGCTCGAAACCATACCGGTGTGAAATATGTGCAGTGCTATCTGGTGGTGGTGAAAAATTTATGAAGTGGTGTTGCAGGTGGACACCAGGGAAATGGAATCTTGTGACCGAGATGATCATTTGTTTTGTATTTTTTCATCCTTCTGGACATGTTTTCCAGATTTTTCTTACTCTAATCTTGTCTCACTCTTCATTTTTCATCCAAACACGGTGGTATTTGTGATGTGTGGGAATGGGCAAGTGTTGCCTAATGCCTACGTGCGAGATGCAACAGTGAGACCCTTGTTGCAGCTTGCCTTTTTCGTTGTAAGGATTACCAATTTAAGTCTTTATTTCTTCTAATTGTTAATAGTTTGCTGTAACAGAAGTAAATAAAGGAGAGCTGTATGACAATACACAGGAGCCTCGTTTCCCTCTGCTCTATGTTGTTGAGGCCAGACAGTGTCAGCCGGTGTCATTATTGTATTGTAATGTAATTGTACAAAATTTAAGTAGGAAAAAATGAGAATACAGAAATAACAATTTCTTCAAGCCTTTTTTACCATTTATTATTCACTAAAACCTGAATGTAAACAAGTAGTTCATCATTTGTGTGTGATTAGTCCCAAAATCTATAAACTTTTCATATAATTACAAGCATTTCAGATAATTTATTTATTGTTTATCAATTTAGATATTTATAATAATTGTGAGAAAAAATTTAAAATCAATAGTTTAAAATCAAATTTGTTTTTAAGTGCCCAACTTGGCATTCTATGACAATTCCATGGCAATTCCAAAACAATTTTTTTTTAGCATCGAATCAATAACATCTATACAGAGTATTTATTGCCATATAACCTAGTTTCAAATTTCAAATTTTCCAATTTCCATGAATTGTGAACGGTTTTAAGTTTACAAAGGACAAAGTACGTAACTATGGTTCATCTACAGATTTAACTACAAAATTATAATTTTCATTGCACTATTCGTTTAAAGTTTTAGATAGCATGCTCAATCTCTTCATGCCTCTCTGTGCTTAACTAACACTAACTTGGTAAAGTAACGGCAGATTGGTAACCTCTGGTACTAGAATATCTTTTAGAGGCTTACAATATTTGGACTCTGGAGAAGACTTGGCTATAAAGTCGATCGGGGGACTGACTGCGTAGTCTTTTTAAGGCATGATCTCTCAATGGATGCTTCAACATTTAGGTGTAATTGGACGACGAATCGAATTTATCTGTGATGAACAGCTGGCGTAGTTGTTAATTTCGCAGTTTAGACATGCCAGGTGTTGCTCACTGTTAATTTTAAATGTTTTTTTTTCTTTCTTTTATGGGTTTGGTTAGTGTTTTTTAATCCTTCGAAAGCACCGACGAAGCAGTATCGGAGGAATTTGGTCGAGAGGAAAGAGAAATGCATAAATTTTGAGAGTAATTTTGGATTTGGGTGTACACTCGATGTATGTGAGGGTTTAACTGAATAATTAAATAGGTAATTGTGTATCATAAAGTAATTTATTGCTAAGATTATGGTTTGGAAAAGAGACGGGTGGAAAAGGGTTAACGTCGGTTTGGTCGTTTTGGGAAACGGTTTCAGTGGGAAATGCAGGTGATCGTTTTGGATGTTCGAAGATATGTACTGTGGTCGGAATGATGTTTTCCAGTTTATTATGAGCATTCGAAAGCGTGATGAGGCTGTTTATCGTTTGGTTCGAGCTTCGAGACGCCAAAAATATTTTCTAGTTGTTTTTCCTGCAATTCATCAATATGTTTACACGCAAGAAAGTTTCTGTAAAGTTTTCAATTAAATAAATTTGAACTTTAATGTTTCATTTGAGGTTGAATGTTCATTTGTCATTGGATTTTCATGATCTAAGCTTGCGTAGTTTCAATGTAGAGACATACTGTACTAAGGACATAGAGATGGCACTCTATCCCTTTTTAGGGCAATGACACTAGCACCCTTGCTATTTTTCAGGTGATAACGTGTGTCTGGCAGATTAGCAAAATTATGGCTGAAAATAATAAAACAAAAAAAAAGTTGATTGGCGTGGTTGTGATGAAAAGTGAACAGAAAACTGAATGGTTTGCAGCGATGGATGACGAGATTTGTACATTGCAGAAGTGTGAAGCCAGACAATGTTAAAGTATTGGTAATAAGTGGATTTTTAAAGCATGATGAGATATTCATGAAATGGTTAAGCTTTATAGAGCAGATTAGTTGTGCAAGTCTTTAGGCAACAATACCGAGTCGATTACGATGAAGTGTTCTCACAAATTGTGAATTTTTGTCTAATTCACTTTTCTGTTTATTGGTGAGCTTGATGCACTAGATTGGTGTGCCTTTTGACATAAAGTCTGCATACTTTTACGGTGATTGAAAGAAAAGATATATACGGAGATGTACAGTTCGTATACTGTAATAAATCAGTCATGACCTGAAACCTGAGTAAACACATGGAGTTTCATATTGTATGCGACATGATTCTGCCAACAGACTCTTCGCAAATAATTCCGGGCATACAGTATAGGTACCGGTAATTGGCCTCGTGGATTAAGTCGCAAAATTCTTGGCATGTAAACTTTACCGTATTGCCCGATTTTTTGCTCTGTCAAAAGTGGGAAAGTCGCTCTTCTCTTCTCGGCACGAAGAAATTGTCTCTCGAATTTGTGAAGCGGGAAATTGAAACGTGTGGATTAGAAGTGGCATATCGCGAAAGTACAATTTGTGGAAGATGTCGCTGCCAGCTTTACGGCGGCTCAAGATTTCGGCATAGAGCGAAAATTGGGTTTTTCTACATATAAGCATGGTTTATTGCGAGGCATTTTGCAAATCGAACGAGAGAAGAGAAGAAAAGAAAAAGGAAATAGCGGAATTTTCATAAAATGAAAGACGAGCTGACATCTGGAGACGGAATACAATTTAGTATCGCGCTCTACGATAAGACAAGTTGAAATATTTTTGCATATTTGTTTTGCATTCAGCTTTTCACCACAGTTTGTGAAATATCTAGTCAGAGTTGAATAGAAATTACTATTTTACATAAGCAGCAAACAGTGCATGGCGTGTTTTTCTGCAACCATACAGTATCTTCGGATTATAAACTTGTCGACGACGTACGGTTGGTTCGTCGGGACTCGGGAAAAACTTGCCTTAATAATTCACTCGTCTTTTGGCTTGCATTTCTACAATACCCACAATACAGTAATTATTTTAGGATATCTTGGAAAGCGAGTAAACTTAATTTATTACAAATGGCGTGTGTTGGAAACTTGAGCTACAAGTAGTTCACACTTGTGTTCTCATTAAAATTGACTGTAGTGTCGAGTTAAAAGTGTAATTGGCTTGGCAGCTATGAATTATGGTTTCTCTTTGATCTTATCTTTAATTATTCAGATTTTTCAGATTTATTTACTTTGATTTGTTGGAGGTATCTAATTAGTTTTTTCTGGTAACATTTAATATTTGTTGTGTTGTAGTGTGATCATTGTTTAGTCCATCAGTAACCTAGTTATACAACAATGTAAAGTAGTGCTCTGCCTGTGAAACCGGCTCGATTGTTATCGGCTAAGTGTTGAATTTGACCTATGCGATTCACTTCGCATCGAGAGAGGCATGGCTGGAAACGGTGCTTTAGTAAAGGGCACTCAAAAGGGGCACATTTCATGGGCTACCGTATGAATCCAGTCGAAATGTGGCTCTGAGTTTCGCATCGAAAGCTACATTACAGAGTACTCTGTCGGCTTATCACCGATCCAGCTTAACCAGACTTTGCCATTAAAAGTTAATTCCTATGGACCCATGGTACAGAAACAACCACAGGTGAAATGATGTCTTGGTAAGGTATGATTTGACATTAAGTTTGTTGATATCCATTTTTAATTTTTAATTAGTTTAATGCTATTTCAAAATACTTCTAAATCGGAGGGAAAAAATTGGAAAACATTGTTTAAGAGGATCATTTTTCTTTTTAATTAATGTTTTTGGAATTTTTTTTAATTCCCTGCTTTTTCCAATTACATTAATCACCAACAGTTGGACATCGCACAAAGAACAAAAGGTTAAAGTGTGCGAGATAAATCTCGACAAAAAAAAGGGAAATGGATGTTCGGGGGAAACTCCAAAAGTATGTTTGGAGCACCATAGGGTTATCTAAGTAATTATCTAACTATGGCAATGAAAAATGACCAAAATTTTGAATGAAATATAACATCGTACGAAACTAAACACGAAAACAAAATGTATTTATAATTTTTCCTTTATTTTTTCCAATGTTACATGTTTCCTCCGCAACGAATAAAAAATCGAGATTTTCGAATATACATTATCTTCCGTTTAACCTCATGAATTATTTTATAAATTTTTTTCACAATACACCAAACCTTTATTTACTTGAAAAAAAATTGAGATCACCAAAAAGCATTTGTTGAACCGCGGTCTTTAAAAAATCCCCAAAATCATTACAAAATCATTCAAAATCTTAATAAATTTAAATACCAATCACAATTTTCACAAATTTGCGCAGAAGCCTCCCTTCCTCCTCCTTCAAAAAATTTTCAAAAATCTTCCCCCCTTGGAAAAATTTCTGGATCCGCCTTTGCTCCAGAGTGTGTCATTGTTATGTAACGATGAATTGTTGCATCGGTCACCACAGTGACAAGCAAAATTAAGTACAGTAGTAATAAAACGTGTGAATGAATTCCGCGCGGTTTTCCAAAAACCTGTAGTCATCCGCGTCGAACACTAATCTGTTTTTGCTTTAGCTTGTGGCTACGAGGAAACGGGCCTTTGAAAAGCCTCAATCCTATTTCCCTTCTCCTCAATTATGATTTATTGCATCAAGTTTTTTTCCCTCGGTCGAATCCGAAATTAATGGGGGAAATGATTATTTAGCAATTTAATTTTCCTGTAAAGGGAACGTATACGCAAAGAATCGATATCGGTTGATGGCTGCGACAAGAAATAAGCTTAAATGTTTACATTGGCACACGAGGCTGGGAATTATGTACATTGATGATGATGTATCTTGGCTTTGCAAACATTCGCAGCAGCCGAGAAGCAAACAGTGGGGAAGGAAAGGGAGGGATTAATTAGACTGGGGCTAAAGGAATGCAATTTGAGGGATGCTGTTGGTGTTGTTTCCAAGGAAACTCGTGGCACTCATCTCCACAGGGTGTGAGGAATTAATCATCTGGGTATATACCGTACGGATGCATTTTTTTTAATCTGATTTTTGGTGTAAATAAATGTTTTAAAATTTAAAAAAAAAATTGTTGCTATGGGAAATTGAGTAAATGGCTGTCAGATTGTAAGGATGCATCAATCATTGGACATGAAGAGGGTCTTTGAGTTCTTGCTCACATGAGAAGAAGGATCAATTGGAGCCTTTGAGAAGGAAATGTGAAAATCCCATTATCGGGAGATGTGAGAGTCGGCTTTGAATTTAAGTGAGTGGAACTGAGAAAATTGTTGATCGACTCATCAGGTGTGTCAACATTAAAATGAGAGAAAATTCGAGCGTGCCGGCCTTCTTTGGGGGGAGGGGGGATCGGATCGGTGCATGCAATGATGCTTTTATTAAGCATTGTGTTCACATCGAAATTATTTTTTAAAACTTTTATTGGGTATTATTATTTTTTTCTGGTTTTTCAAAGTTGGACTGTGGTTGGAAATATTTTAGGTGATCTCGAGTCTCATTTTTATTGCTATTGTCCAGTGTCCAATTGGGTGTTTTTGTCGAGACGGAGAAAAGGAGCCCAATTGATCTCTTTTCTATCATAAAAGTCATTTCTTGGCATCCAATTCCTCCTTCGCTTCATCTTTATTTTTTCTCTTTCCTATTGTCCAGGGCTTGTTATTTTTCTGTGTAATCATGACTTGAATATTTTTTTCTTTACTTTTTCATGGCAGTTTTGCTATGATTTCATATTAAATTTGAATGAAATTCAGTTTATATTACGTGATTACTTTAATCTTTTAGGAATTTAATCAGCAAAAACTACAAAAATGCTGACTTTCTTTGGTTTCAAATTTCTAATATATACATCATATTAAATTATTAAATTATAAAATATTTAAACTATAGAAAATAATTAAAAAGTTTAGAAAAGTAGGAAAAAATTTCTAGAAAATTTAGAAAAATAAATTCAAAATACAGAAAACACAGAAATCCTAGAAAAATATACATATAAAACTGAATAATATTTTTCAAGAGGGTTGTATTTGATGTCACTTGACTGCCGGTTAACAAGTGAAGAAAATTTCTTTAGAAAAACAGGTTTAGTAGAGTATTGATTGAGTGCTTTATATTCTTAATGGAATGTTGTGAAACTGGGAGTGGGGTTGAGCCACATTTAGCAGTGGAATGTGGTCTAGGGGTATGGGAAAGATGAAAATTAGCATACTTTATTTTTGACAAATGTTCCATAAATGAGAACTCCACATTATGAAGTGTTATGTGTTTTTCTTATACTGCAAAAAAAACTTACAATTTATGTGCTGAGAATTTTAGGTTGTAGATTGAATTTTTAATGACAATTTTTTTTTTAATTTGGAGTTTTCAGGCTGATAATTACTCAGAGTGATGCAAAAAGCCCCAGTAGATTACACACTGATGTTTGCAGGCTAGAATCTCATTTTTCATGTCACTTTGCATGGAAGAGGTGAAGAAAAAAAAATTGATTTTTTTTTTCTTATGTGTGCAGAAAGGGCATTGCTATCATGTAGTTTATCTTAACTTGGGAAAAGAGGGGCAAAAAAAGGTAGGAAGAACACATTTTGATAAAAAGTAAAATGGGAGGATTTTTTGAGGGGAGATAAGAGGTTTTGGGTGGGGTATTTAATTATTTTTTTTTATAAATTTGTGTAAATTTTTGTAAATTTTTGAGGGTTGAATGCATTTTTTGAATTTTATGTGGTTGTTTACAACTGGATGTGCCAAATGGATGTCTCTTTTAGATGTTTTGGGAGTGTAATAGGATTGAAAGGACCATTGAAATACATGTCTTTGAGGCAGGATACTATTTTGCCTTCAGGATTTCCATTTGGGAGAAAAGTTTGTGATGTGTTACTACTGTATGTATTCTGTTGTTTGTTGTTGTTGTTACTTGTTTGTTTGCATCAATGTGACTTGTCAGTGGTGCAAGATGATTTTTTTAACTGAAAAGAATGTTTTGAAGAAAAAAAGAAAATTTTGTGTCTCAAAACAACCAATCACAAGCTTCAAACAACAGGTTACAACAATCCTCTGAACAAGAGGATCAAACAATGCTTTATACAACTGGAAATAAATAAACAAATTCCTGAGTTTACTTTATTTCTGGCCAACGGGATTGGTTATAATAAAATTTAGCCTTAATTTAAACCTGAATGTATAAATGGGTGTTACTGAATAAAAGTGTAAATTTATTGCAGAATAAGGTTGTTATACACGCATAAGGTGTCAGTATGTGGCAGTGAGCTTCAAGTACAGTATTACATCACAACTATATCAACTAGTGATCGATGTTATGAAACAATCGTAAGGTGCAAAGTTATAGCAATTTATTTCGAGTGTTATATACCATCAGTGGGATGCAATTTTACAGGCGAAGAGGGTGGCGCTTATACAGTAGTACCTTGCAAAGAATAAAATTATAATATTTTGTAAGGTGATTGTTGTACTGATCCAACAATTTTTGCTCAATAGGAGCAATTCTCGGTAATCGCAAAAAAGAAAGTGATGAAAACCAGCCAACAGAATGTAGTATCTAAAAAAAAAAATTCTCCAAATTCTCCAAAACAAGTTTATCGAGAATAAAATTTTATTTTCTAAAAATATTTCTTTTACTTTCGAAATTTAATTACTGTACATCCGACAGAAGCAGTCACAGTCACCATAGCAACATTGGAAGTTCTTGGACTGAGATCAGTAGCGAGTGATAATAAATGCAATCACACCGACTCCTGGCAACAGCAACAACAACATTGCCAACATTTATGTAATAGCAGCCAACTTTGCTGCGAGTTTAACGACACTACAGGTGTCACACATGATGTGCATGACAGGTTTCATGTTCTCTTTGATCTCCCACTTTCGGCTTTTCCTCGCACATCTCAGTCAGATCATATCTAAAAAGAATCCAAGTTTCTGACACTTCTACAAAACTATATAATTTTCTTTTTCACTAACCCTGACAGATTTTCTTGTTACAAAAAATCGGGGAATTGAGAAAAATTATAAAATTTCAAATTTTAATGGAATTTTTTTTTTCATATCGTATATATTTTTTTTATATTTTTAGTGGTTGTGTTAAAGAGCAAAGCTTTTCATTTCCTGTGACAAGTGTGGAGGAAGTGAGCTTGGTTTTGATTTCTTGCTTCTCTGGCAATGATTAAAGTTTGATAGGAACCGAAAGCGAAGTCTGAAGTGAAGGAAATATAAGCGCGTGAAAGATTAAAGCGGAAGTAAATACTGTACAGTACAATTTTCTGAAATTTTACTTTGAATGTAAATATACGGTATCGGAGTTTTTTTTAGCATTATTCTGTAAAACAACAATGAACTTTATTGTTCTGGTCTTAACAAAGACAGCATGTTTTGATGCTATTGTTAGTAACAATGAGTAATAATTGAAAAAAAAACCCTTGTCATGCCTTCACATGATCGAACAAGTTTGCTAGTTTGATACTTTTTCAATTTGTGGAAAGTAGATAAACACTTCGGCAACAAAAGTTTTACGGCGTGCCGGAAACATGTTTGGTGGACTGGCAAGAGAATGGAATGGCATCCATGTTTGGTCATGAGGGAAATCCCATGGTTTAACTTTAATGTGGGTGTTTCGTATTTGGTAAATCCGACGCAGACGAGGAATCGTGCAATGTTCTTAGTTCCTCATTTTCCAACCGAGAAGTTTTTGCTCTTTGGGGTGGGCAAAGGAAAATGATATTTTTGGAACCGGTTGTTGGGAAGGAGAAATTGGAAATCGTGAATTGTTTAATGGAATGGTGCAGCGACAACAAAGTGAGTATGTGATGTGGTCCAACACCACTAGATGGCCATAGTTTGTTCCTGGCCGAAACTAGATGAATCGTAAATAGTTTTCTTTTATTTTTACTACTTATCTGACGGCAGACAGACAGACAGACAGATGTAAGGCTTATAAGGTCACCAGCAGCTATTCTGGCCATCCATATGCGTCCTGTCAAATTATAAAGTAATAAAAACAAATGCTAAAACTTAATTATAAACATCCTAAATTATTAAAACCCCACAAAGATATAAAATGGAACACCCTAGCAACATCTGCACCATCCGATAAAACACGCAATAAAGGCAATTTGTAACTACCAAAACAAATAAATCTGATATGTTCATATTTTGTACACTCCAAAAATTGTAGTCAATATAGCTAAAAATGAAAGCAACACTCACTCATTCTCATTCATTATGACTACAGCTGATTTCTCTTCCAATCTGGCATTGTTTGAGAAGTTCTGGTTGAGTACTGTACAGCAATACCAGGCCAACCTGGAAGATCTGCACAGACGGGCCCTAGTTTAACATGTTAATACTTGGGGCCAACGGCACAGTGGCGGTCGAGTTGGCCTCGTATTACAGTACACATTCGTAATTTTCAGAACAATGCTGGATTTAAATCAACCGCATTCCATTATTTAAAATTAATTATTATGTAAATATTTAACAAAACAAAGCTATTGCATTAGGGTCATAAAATTTCAAGAACAGACCTTAGTCGATTGATTATAAAGGTTTCTTCGATTGTTTGGCGTGTCTGGTGAGTGACATTTAATAGTGGATGAAGTCACAGCTCACAGACAGTGAAATTAGTTTTCTGCTTTGTGCAATAAATATAGTTCTTTTTTTTTAAGTTTATACTGATGTTGTTTTTATCCTCTGAGATTATTGATTTTCTCCTCTTAGCTGTTCCCAACATTGCCTGTCTGGGGTCAGCAAAGGGTCGCCCACCCCAATCTCAACCTTTGACTCTGTCATTGTCAGATTTACAAAGAACCCCGCGACTTTTCTTTTCCAATTTCTATAAATCCTTTATACCTCCCATTCCATACAATTGGCATGTACTTTTCTACGTTTATCACACCAGATGTGACATCCAAGAGATGTTATTGCAACATTAAAGCAACATAAACATTGTATATTTGGGTCGCAACAATGACACATTTGTTTGTACTGTAAATAAACATCAGTTGTCATTAAGGGTTTTCAAAAATCAGTCGATTTTCTTGGATTACGCGCATGCACCGATCCTAGGCCTCATCGCCTCGGACGTTACAATAACACACGTAAGTAAATCAGTGAGTTACGTAGTTTCCCACTGCCAATGGAATTATTCCTCTATTTGAAAGAGAAATAAAAGAATTGATTGAAATTTTTAGCCAAATTATGAAGATGGCCTTTTAATACAGCAATTCCATCCGTCCTTCTGGAACTCTTCCAAAATGCAAGATGGAGGGAGCTGCAGAGGTCGCCCGTGTTAGTGAGGAGTAGAGTAATAAGATAGGGCACAATAGAGATTGCCTTCACTGATGCGCCATAAATTTTTTTTCTTTTTTGGTGTGTACTCCATTGGCACGTATCAATTCACTAGCTAACGACCAAATCATGTTGGAAAAGAGTTTCTCGTTTAATGGGTGGAAATTGCTAGGTTTTGTCTCATTTCTTCTTTTATTCTTTTTCCTTTTTTTCTTTTTTTTTCCTTTTTTGCATTGCATTTTGGGATTGGGCGGAATGAGAGGCGGATTTTTTTATTTACTTAAAAGATGGTGATCTTTAAAATTGGATTACTGGTTTGGGGTCAATGAGGCCAGTGAACAGGTAATTTATATCGGTCGGTCAACTCGATTGTGAAATGACTATTGGGTTTGGTGAGTGAAATGGATGTGGTTAAAGGGAACCATTTTGGTTGGATGGATGCAAAAGGGACACTGCTGTGATTGATGGATGGCATTGTCAAGTGAATTAGGATTCAAATTTTTTTTGTTTAATTTTCTCCTTTCGCGTAGTTTGATGTCTTTTTGGACCAACCTTTATGTGTATATTCTTTCAAGTCTTCGTATAATTTGATTAGGAACTAGAAACATCATATTTGTTTATTGCTTTGCTAATGTAATCGGTCACACATAGTTCGGGTCGATTTTGACCCGGGTTGACTGATGTTGTCTCCCATTCAGGAAAATAGTAGTAGTAATGTAGTAATAACATATTGTTTAAGGTCCCAAGTAATAGCTAGGTTCATATGGAACCAGACGAAGAACATCAAAACTGGTAAATCAAAAAGATAAGACACCATTTACAAACCAAAAGGTGAAAACCAAAGTGAAATAAAAAAAACAATACCAAAAGAGGAACAACAAACAAAAATCACTCACAAAAGAATCAAATCTTTTTACTAAAACCACACATTTCAATAAAATAAAAGACCCTGGAAAATCAGACCTTTCAGATAAAACCTGCAATGAATCCAACGGAGGACTACCAAAGCAACAAAATCGAAAATGAGAAAATTTTGTGCACTTTAAAAGAAAATTGCGAACAGTAAACAAAACAAAACAAAACAAAATCAGAATCACAAATAGAAGCAGGTTACTCCTTTTTACAGGTGCCATTGACTAAGTAAGTATGACCAAGCCAAAGCGACACAACTGAACCTCCTTACAATACAGGAAAATGCTAAGTCCCATCATGTAAAAACTACACCCGATGAATCGCCTCGAGGTTTTGAAGTTAGTAAAATTGACACCCGACACGAAGCATGCACGGTCGGAAAACTTCTACTCCATCATATCAGTCCCATCATATAAAAGCGACGCACGATAAAAAGCGTTGTAATCCATACCAGGTTTTCTCAGGACTGTCTCCAAACCGGGTTTTACAGATTGCTACTGATTCTACAAATGACGGGGAACAGAGTGACGACTAGATCACTTGCTCGAGCAATTTTGGAGGACAGATGACAGATGACTATGAAAGTGACGAACGAGATAATGAAAGTAACAGAAACTTCTGGATGAATGCATCCATATAACTGCTTCGAATCATCTCCACACTAAGAATCTCTTGATCGGCCATGTTTCAAAACAAAAAGAATAACAGTGACCAATATCTGTTGCGCATAAGCCGTTTCCAGGTCAATTTTGACCCATTGGCCAAACAATGCCTGATGCATACATCGGCCGTACGAAGTACATTGTCATTATTATGCATGGGACCTAAAGGTCCAAATGGAGTTGCCATGCGTATCTTTAGCGACAGACAGACAGATAAGGGTTATAAGGTCGCTAGCGGCTACTCTGGCCATATGCAACCTGTCAGACCATAAATTATAAAAAAAAAACAAGACACAAAAAGACTCAAAATATGCGCAATCCAATTAATTCCACAATCGAAAACATCAACCCAGTAGATGCCAATGGAACAAAGTCACCACTAGTGCAACTGAATAGAAAAAAAAACTTAAACAATGGAGCAAGAAAAGGGGGAATCAACAATGAATGGGATTACCATGTGCCCTGGGCTTTAATCGGAAGTCAGATGAGCTTCAGCAAAACCTCCAATGAAGGAGGAATGCACAAGACCCATCTTCACAGATTTAGGGGAGAATCCGAATAATCTAACCTGCTACTCTCATCTCCCGAATTGCATACCGGGCCAAGTATACTACCTTTAGCGAAAGTAAAGGGAAAATAATTTTATTGTAGAAGTTGGGATGTGTGCACCAGTTTGCAATATCTTCTTTGTGCAAACAGCGATAATGCCACACCTCAGAGGTATTGTTGATATGGTTAGAGCCAGTAAGTAAACATTGTTGTTACTTCTGGCTATGTATAAAGGTTAGATACAGCATATGGATCGAACCGGGTTGTGGTGTTTGGATGTGTGGAATAACAAACTGAGGGAAAATTAATTTTGGAATGTGTATCATTACTGAATAGTGAATAAGAATGTATTTTTCATGGGTATTGATTTTGAATCAAATTAGAGGAAGTGTTTGATTTGTGATATTGGGCCAGCAAAGTCGAGAATGTTTGTGTAAATCTTTCTCATCTTATCAATTGGATCAGTACAATTTGCATTTTATTGTTTAACCGCAAAATTCACTGTCGGAAACAAACAAATTGTTGGATGTTGAAGGGCTTTGTTAGAAATCCTCCCATTGTTAAAATATCAGCACATTTTGTTAGACGTTCTTCCCATTGTTAAAGAAACCAACACAAATTGTTGGAATTTGAAGTGCTGCATTGTTAGAAATCCTACCATTGTTTAAAAAAAAACCAGCACATTTTGTTGGAGGTTCTTCCCATTGTTAAAAAACAAACACATTTGTTGGAGATTTTTGTACATTGTTAATTGGATTATTGCTTCTAATAATGTCGTCTACAGAGTACTGTACACCATGATGATTTTATTTTCAAACGTGTAGGTAGTCGAAAGAAAGGCTCATTGATCTACTAATTCTAAACAACAAATCCCTTTTCCTGAAATGAACCACGAGTGCGTGAAGCGTGATGGAACTCGCGACTACAACATTCAGGGTCAGTATCTCATCAAAGCACCTGCGCTTGCTCGGTCGAGACCGTGTTTGGCTAAAAATTTCCCTTTGTTACACAGCAGCAGTAGCAGCAGCAAAACCACTCGCTTTTGAAATCTATTTATTTATCGAAAAACTTTAGACGACGCATTCGTGCAGATTCAATAGGAAAATGCGAAATTCGATGAATTCGTATGCCTTTAAAGACTCGAGATTTCCGTTTGAATCAGATGAAAGAAGCAGCACTCGGTTTATAATTAAGATATCTTAATTATCTATCGAGTGCAATGGGATCCGAGGGCAATGAATAGCGAGAGATAATGCGAACTCGAATCATTGCACCATTAAAGTCCATCGATTAAACTCGAATTTATCTACTCATGCTGCAAAGATGTCTTAATTGACCCGGTTAAAGGAGAACTCGTTATATGTATATTAGTTTGTCATGTCCGATTGGTTACACGGTTGCAATGGGCATGATCGGTGTCTTCTGTTTATGCGGTATATACGAGTTATTTGGTTTATAAAACCCGGAAGAAACAAGTGGCACTGTGATTGTGCCAATGAATTATGATAGATTGAATGAATGAGTGACTGAATGCAACTCTAGAAAAGAAGGATAACAAACAGGCAGTTCAGTGTTAGTTGGGTCTTGAGAGGATCACACAGGAAAATTGTGCTTAACAGCTATCTGCGGATCTGCGTGTGCCTGTGTCGTCTGAAAGCAACAGCAACCAGCCGGCAGATGTATTACCGTGCTAGAGACCCCATCTAACATCACATACCAATGAAATCTTATCGTATTGTATAGAGTATATGACGAGACAAAGTAGACCACTAAAATATGTTCAATGTTCAGAGATCTCCTTCAGTGACATACTTGAAGATGGCTATAGGCAGTAGGATATGCAAACATTGGAAACATTGTCAATTAAATTAAGTGGCATAATTATTATGTGAGGCATGCAAGGCCGAGCTGTTTACCTGCATGCGCACGGGAAACTCAAATGGCAGAGAGCTTCATGACAACAAGCATTTAATCATAATAAAAAACAAACACATAGTAAATGAATAATATCAATACTCATATCATAATTACTTTTGTGTACACACATTATTCAAAATTGAACTGATTTTCTTCTCAGCAGTGTAGATGGGGTCTCTTTAGCACAATTACACACATTCCGACTGGATGCCGCAGTTGTCAGACGACACAGACATACGCGGATGCACAGGAACCTCTTTGGGTACCAAATATTGCTTACACTATGATCATTCCAGGTTGCACTATATAACTGTTAAGCACAATTATCCCGTGTGATCCTTTTAAGACCCAACTCAACACTGAACCGCCTATGCGTTATTCTTTTCTCTAGAGTTGCATTCAGTAATTCTATCAATCTCATGATTCATTGGCACAATAACAATCAGTCATTATTCATTGTTCATATAATATTCGTCAAGTTCTTTTCTCATTTATGCTAGGTTCACAAATCGTCAGAAGAATAAACAATTATTCTAAAGGCCAGAATGAATTTTTTTTTATCAGTTGAATTGAATTCATCTTACGTCCGAAAATTCTGATCAGAAAGAATTACAGCCCAATGGAAGACAGTTTTCTGAGTGTGAGTGGCAACAGACATAGCTGCACTCTAATTTTTATAGGCCTTCCGTGGAGATTTTCGTAGATTTTCGACCCTAAAATGTTCTAAATTGTGTGTAATGGTGTCCACTCTGACATAAGAATAATTCTTATGTCAGCAAAAATGAATTTTTTCTCAGTAGTGTGAACCTAGCATAAGAATAATAATTATAAATTAATAAAACACTATATTAGAAGTTTCTGACTCTTTCCCGGGAATCGAGTCATCCGAGTAACCATTACGTCGACCGTAACATGGAAAAGAGTCTTTTCCGTTTTGTCGAAAAACGTTTCCACCATCGTGTCACTTTCGCTCCCTGAATAAGTTTTTGTCCAAGAGGACGAGTCAGACTTTAAAAAGGTATACCTACTACTACTACAAGTATCGTTTAAAGCAGTAAAAAAGAATTTCCCAACTCGAATAATGGGAAAGTGTGAAAAAGTTTGCCGCTATTTACTCGGATCGCGCTGATAACTCGTGGAAATGTTTCTGAATTTTTGAAGCGCAAAATAGAAAGCTTAGAGTTACTAGTTGGAAAAAAAAGATGAATCGACGTTAGGTAAGCAGATGGCATACTAAACATTTGGCCATTCTATTATTTGAGAATGGCACGTCTTCTCTATCTCTGAGGGAAAAGATGTTGCAAGTGAAGAATTTATGTGCTGTCAATATTAGATAGGCGGGGAACACTTCTGCTTGCAAGTCTATTTCCAGTTTAAATTTATTTTTTTTAAGGGGGAAAGAGTTTTTTCTATTTAGAAGAAGGTCTTTGTAAATATCCTTTCACTCTTACAAGAAAAAGTTTTGTCTATTTGCCTTTTTTTGATTTTTTTTCTTCTATTCTTTTTT
>JAQFZO010000611.1:0-22566 GCA_034695885.1 Geophilus flavus
TGTTTTCTAGTCGTTTTAGTGGGTCTAATTGAAGAGTGGCTAAAATTTAAATCGATGATTGCTAAATTTTTATTAAATTTAGCAACCATCGATTTAAATTTCACTCACTTTTTATTTAAACTTATTAAATTTAGCCATCATATGATATAAATTTGATTAGACTCACTGAAACGATTACGTAGCTAATGGCGACACTTTTTAGTCACTTTAAAAGCCTAAAATAAAGGCTTTAGAAGGTCTAATTTATGCAATAGGAGTATAAAAATTAGTCTCTTTTGCTACTAAATAAAGCAGAATAAAGTGTCTAATAATTTTTTAATCACTTGGATTTACATTGCTAAATATCATTAAATATCATTTTTAGGTAATTGTGTATGTTTCATTTAATTTCTCACATTCTAATGCCAACTTGTACCCTCCTCCCCCACTTTGAAATGATACAACCCACTGCCAAAATGTGAAGAAAAGTTTCGTGACCACGATTGTAACTACTACTATTTTCTTTTTGATTATTGCCAATTTTTTTTAATGTCTTCTGATTAGCTTATATTAAAGTGTTAGAAAAGCGGAATTTACATGTCTTCAGTGCGCTATTTGAGCTTCAAAAGAAGTTGTCGTTCCCCTGTCCCCCTCCTCTTCCACCCACTCCTGGACAAGAAAAACAATCTAATCTGAAGCTTTTCAGGCAGGTAGCACATGACTACAAAGTATTTGTAGGATTTCCCATAAGTCTGGCAAACAGGTCTGAATGCAGTCTATTAAATTCAGCAGCACGCTGTCACTGACTCCGATTTCCTACGAATAAAATTATCTAGACTTGTTCTTCTTTGCCTTCTTTAACTCACGACTCATTTGATCATGTGATTTGGACTTTAAGTAGCTCTTCTGCCCATACTGCTATGCATGTAAATCTAATTATTCCTTTTCCTCTTTCTTGCCATCTGGTAAAATGACTTTTAGTTCTTTAAAACCTGTAAAAAGCTCATTTACTCCTATTTACTACGTAGTTTACCATTTTTTTCCTCAAGCCTTGCCTGAATGTGGATGCTGAATAGGAATGGCACTAACAGGGAGTAATGTCAATGACGGGGGAAATTAAGTCAATTCACTTGATTATCTGGCTTTAATAGTTTAATTAATATCTAAATTTTGAACTTTATCTAGACTTCTCACGTGTTTACATAATTTACAAATCTAGAACAAAAATTATGTGAAAATGACTAATTGTAGCAATAAAAGTCAATTAACAGCCTGTTTGCGGCCATGTCAAAAAAAACGTTATGAGTTATCGATGTGAACGTAACTATCATCGAAACAATAGTTATAAAAATAAAGGAGCCAATCAAACAACAGAATGATATGACATCACAACACTGCGCGGATTACTAACAACTGTTTAATCTCAGCTTCTACTCCACAAATCATCATCAAAATCCCTTCTTTTGATAGATAATTGGCCAATTAATCATTTCGCTAGTAACACATGGCAGTTGCAAAGGTAAAATGACAATCGCAGACTTAGATTGTATTATTAGGATTTGTTCTGTCACTATAACGTTGTCACTGAGACACTGGTCTACTTTTAATTATGTTTAAGTTAAACACCGCAAGCACAAATTAAAAGGGCAGTTGTAAATATTAGTTATATATTAGTTGTAAATATATCAGTTGTAAATATTAGTAAATATTAGTTACACTATTTTTAAACCATAACTATAAGGTTTGGACAGGCTTTTGACAGGTTACTATTATGCATTTTAATCAACAGTTTTTTCCATTCAAATTTAAATAAATGAAATCTTTGTTCCAGTGTGATAGGCAGTGGTTTTTGCTAGGCTAATGACCTAAAGCGGCAAACAAAATTGTTTTACGTTTTCGGTTTAGTGTCGAGCGTCAAGTGTTGTGCACTTCACACTAGTGCGGAATATACGAACGTAATTCTCAACTGAATCGCGATTTCCGCAATGTTTGCCTCCGATTTCGGAACAGAGAATACCATTTTTGAACTCTGCTCGACAAGACGAACAAAACGTCCAAAAACGAACGATTTGAACAATTCGTCGTCGTTCGTTTTCTGCGCCGCCATTTTCGTCAGTCTCGAAAAAATGTGACATCATGACAGCGACGTCTGTGATTGGCCAGCGGCAAACGGCAAGCCGAAAAAATAGAAATAGATTCTATTCATTCCGCTTACCGTTTTCAGCTCTGAAAAACGTCGTCAGGTGACTTTCTGCGGCAAATTAATTGCTTTATGCCATGAATTCCGCCTAGTGTGCACAGCCCTTAAAGGGAACCATATTATTGTTGGAATCAGAACTCTTGCATGGTCCCACCATTTATGCAGGGCTAAGACTAAGAGCCTGGCACAAAAATGGCGTGATTATAGTTAATTATAATAAATTTATAGATATAAAAGTTTCAAAGTTTTATAATTCTCATATTATTCCTTTTTTTTGTTAGTATACCATATCAAGTTTTGCACTTTGTGTGTTTTACAGTATTTCTTGATGAATCATGCTATTGTAATCCTTTTTTCTATTTAGTGTGCTGGTGCTAGAATAAAGTTACAGTTGTCATTGTTGCAATGTGAAACTGAGTGAATTGACTCACTATTGATGAGAACAAGCGCAAGCATATCCACACACATTTGCACTGGGCTCCTTTCATTTTCTTTGTTTTGAATACTCCTGCCATAATCTTTTCTGATAATTAAATATATGCTTATAACCACAGTCCAGATGTAGGTAGCCATTCTGCTTTGGGCACAAGCAACCTGTCAAGTCTAATTTGTGATAAAAATAGATTAAAAATTCAAAATATAAAGCTAAAACAGTAAAATTGTGAAAAGATCTAAAGATACAAACCTACATAAACATAAATCCATCATTTCCAACCCAAAAAATCTTCATGACAACATCAACAAACAACCCTTTATAAAAACCCCCAAAATTTCACCCTAAACAAACCAACAAAGGAAGGTGAATCATCACTTTGAAGTGACAAAACAATAAAAAAAAATCAAACAACTCAACTGCATGCCTCAATAAAAAATAATAAGAGTAATTCACTGGAGAGAATCAGTAAAAACTACTGAATTGTAGAGAAAGAAAATGTCATAAAAATCTCCCATGAAGAGAAGCAACAACCCAACAACAGATGCCCTTTTGTTATTAGTGCCCTCTTAATGTATTTATTTCTAAAAGAAGACTCTCCATAAAACCATTTAAACTACTTAATTCTTGTGTAATGAGCTGTTAAGAACTGAGTAGTGTATATAAAGCCATTTTTTTACTCCCTCTGTCTCACATTTTTATGGTTCCCACCTGGTGGAAAGAGCAAGAACTATGGAGGATTGTGAGGCAACATAATAGCAAGAATTATTAGTCACAGTCTGATAAGATCAAAATGCATGGGCTGGGGTCAGCTGATAAAGTGAGCAGCACCCATCATGCACTGAGGTGTTTATTCTCATTAAACTGTATAGGGTCCAGAGATTTCTCTACTCTACTCTCTGGGCTTGAGGGTTCTTCCCTGTGGGCTTGCTAATTGGTGGCCAAGGTGCATTACATTAATCTAATGAACTTTTATGAGGCCACTTTTCTTGTTTCATTTACACTGAAAGTGTTTTCTTGTCATGGTTGGATAAAGAAGCCAGTTTTAGGGATATAAATGAAGATTTTTTTGTTTTGTAAATAGAAGTTTTGCAATGTAATAAAGTATGCGAAGAATCGGATAATGCGCGGTTTATCCGAAAGTGATGTTAGTTGATGAGAATGAGTAAATAAAATATTAAGAATCAAAAGAAATGCAGAGGAAAAGGTAGAAAACAATACAGTTTATTAAACCTCCATGATTATCACTATAACAATAACAATTGAAACTATCAGAAAGAGTAACATAGCATCAGTTATCATGATTGATACAGAGAATAAGCAAGAGATGGAGCCGCAACAAATACTGACATTGTTTAGGAGGGACAATGAAGCCTCAACAATAGCCGGACGGACAAACCGAATGGACGGACAAACCGAATCGGTTGTTGGCAATTTGAGTTAATGGCGAACGATATGGACATTGAGTATAAAAATGGAAAAGACGGAGTCGTACCGAAGTTCTCTTCGACGAGCCACAGAAATCGTGGGACATTGCTCCTGGAGTGACTCCTGCGATAGTCATTTGACATTTGTTGAGAAAAATGGACTGTCTTGTCTAGAATACGGTTCTGCAGAAACTTATTCTAATTGTTATCTTGAGATCGATTTTTTCTGGTGGCAATGTCTGGACATGGCTTTCGTCGGTGAGATAGATGGGAAGTGCAGTAAGTTGATAATAGACTGCCGGTTAATTGCAAATTAAGCCACGTGTAACAGCAAGTGTGTTTGGGTCAATGACTGCATGGAGAAAGTAAAACTCACTGACACGTGGCAACCTTAAGACTGATAATGGTGACCCAGAAGAAAGTTGTCATCTAACACAACATTGAATTTAATAGGATTTTAAAGCTACCCTATCTAAATGCAATATGAGCGATTAGCTTGTTAAATGAGATCTTTCAGAGTCAAATTTGAGTCACTTAGGACTTGGTGACATGAGATTATAGATCAACTTTTGTGGATCCTAGAGGTCAATTCAGGACAGTGGTCACTGGTCATTTTGGTGGACTCTGCAGCCTGCAGGTCAATTGAGGGACACTGGTCACATTGGTGCACCATACAGGTCAATTGAGGGCAGTGGTCACAATTTGGTAGATCATTGGTCAGTATTTCAAACTTTTAGTCTATCAAATTTGTTGGCATTATTACGTTTATTCAAACTAGAAATAAATTCCAGTACTTTTCTATTGTTCTAATTCCATCAAATGATTATGGATCCAGGTAATTGTTGCATTCTTTCTACAATGGATTTAGTTGAAAGATTATTTTATTCAAGAAATGTTGTTACAGTTTTTACATTATTATAGAATTTGGTTATTATTATAAACTGTATTATTACTCAATAAACATGATTAAGGATAGCAATGTGAACCTAAATTGCAACAATTTATAAACAATAGCTGCATTCAATGACATCTGTATTCGAAGACTCGAAGATTCTTCAGAATCTGGATTCTACAATCTGTCTTTCCCAGACGCATAAACAGACAGATATGGCGTTTCGTCCTACACGTTTCGTCTCACGATTTTTCATCCCATCGACAGTTCATCCCGAGGACATTTTGTCCCAAAGACACTTTGATCCGGCAAAGTTTTATCCCGGCAACACTTAGTCCCCACAATTTTTTGTCCTTACGGCTTTTTCGTCTTATTGACTTTTTGTCGTTAGACAAAACATCGTGATCTCAACAGATATAAGGGTTATAGCGGCTACTCTGGTCACACGCAACAAGCGACAATCGGAGACTGCGAAATCGAAGACTTATCAGTCGCTTCGCTTTGGCAGGAAAGTTCACTCGTTTACGGTACTTGGTCATGCCTCATGCCATTGTACCGAAGCCGACAGCTGGCGTGGAATCAAAGTGACTCATAAATGCCACACTGCAATGGCTTTCCGATAATAGTTTGTCGTCTATGTTTGAGCTGTGCGCCGCCATCGCTCCACCCCATTGTCACCGCCGCCGAGTGGTGGCTGGTGGCATTCGCAGTCGGTGATCGGAGCGTCTTTTATAGTTCATAAAGCGCAGTGGCCAGTTTCGTTCATGAAATTTCCTCATAAAACATGGCAGTAAATTTTCTTTTACGACTAACGCTGTGGCTCCGAACATGTGTAAAAATAATTGTTTATACAAAGTGACCTCTGGTGTCAAAAGACGAAAACTCCACATAGAATGATGGCGCACTTCCTGTTATTAGCAAATATTTGGTCTTTTTTTTTTTTAGTTCTAAATTTCGTTCGTAGGATTCGTGTTGGGGCGACATCTGGTGGCAAAATTTTCTTTTTTTCTTTCTCTTGATATCGGGTTTTTGATGGTCGGCCATGATACTTGTAAACACTCGAGCAATTTCCGGTGGGAGATTTTTATTAGCTGGACTAATAAAATGTTTTATTGGAAGCTTGATCTAACCCTTTTGATGAATATGCAAATGAGATCGACAAGAACAATTACGAAAGGGATTCGTTCGAGGAAATTTGACGAGTCGACATACTTGAACGTCCTTAATTTGATGCCCGATTCCTGGAACGCGGGTCGCCATAAATCCACAAAACTTCGTTATGGTGAATGGGGAATGGATTGTGTTGACCATGTGATTGAATTGGCGTCGTATAAAGGAGTTAACGGATTATTATTTTGGGGGTTTTGTGATGTTTGGTCAATGGTCAATGGGATTGTTGTTTTTATTTAATGGAATTGACGAATGGGATTTACTTCATGGCGAAATAGACTGAGAATTTGTCATAAGGGGCCAGGCAGAGACGAACGTTAAAACTCAAACAAAAATATCTAGTTCAATAATTATACAATCCTTATACCGTATTTCTTCGAATAATACACGCGGCTTATATTAAAATCAAGTTGTTTTCGATGCTATTTATGATTGAGGGCGGGTACTAATCGAGGGCGTGTTCTATTAAGTTCACACATTTTTGGTGGGTGTATTATTCGAGGGCGTTCACTAATCCAGGGCGTGTATTATTCGAAGAAATACGGTACATAAATAAAACAGTTAACGCACCCTTGTCTCCATTGTGTAAGGGAAGAGAGTTTGTGCATGAAGTATTGTTATAAAGTTAATAGTTATAAAGTTATAAGGTGCATCAATTTCTTCGATTTCGCTGAGAATTTGCATTTTGCAATGATAGTCATGTTTTATTGATTTTAAACAATGCAATTTTAATTGGAGCATGTTTAACAATGTTGATCGTAAACAATGCAAAGTCAACAATGGGAAAATTCTGAACACTATTTTTTGATAGGGTATAAAAACATTGTTGAGTTTTCGTCATTGTATCAAATTTCTATATGCTTGATTTTTATTATTAAAGCATACATTGTTGATTTTTCATCATTGTATCAAGTTTCTTGTTGCCTCAAATTTTCACATTATTGCATCAAATTTCTCATGATTTTATGAAATTTCCACATTGTTGCATTAAATTTCCACATTGTTGCATCAAATTTCCACATTGTTGCATCAAATTTCCACATTGTTGCATCAAATTTCCACATTGTTGCATCAAAGTTTTATTGTCGCATTATTGGTGCATGGTGCATCATTGATAAATTGTTGCATCAAATGCTGCATCTTTGTTGAATTGTTGCATCAAATGCTGCATCATTGTTGAATTGTTGCATCAAACGCTGCAACATTGTTGAATTGTTGCATCAATGTTGTATCATTGTTGACTTGTTGCAATAATGATGCAACATTGCCAAATGTCTACATTTACTGTTTCCATCATGGAGTTTTTGAATATTATTCTGCAAAACAACAATGAACAACAATACTCAACAATTAACAAAAACATGATAATCTTCAAAAACTTCTATGTTGCATCATTGTCAAATGTCTATATTGTTAATTTTCACTACAAACTTACGCATTGTTGGTACTATTTCATTGTTACATCAAATTTGTACATTATCAATTTTTCATAGTTGCATCAAACTTCTAAATTATTAATTTTTATATTATTGCAGTCACTAAACTTCACGAAATTAAACGCAAAAAAAATAGAAAACAAAACTTGACAAAACTGGCTGCAGTTCATCCTCAATAAACTTCCTCCTCGTTTCAAAGTCGTTTGTTTTGTTTCCACCTTTTTTTTCTCTCTCCTTTCTATTCAGCAATTTTTTATTATAAAACCTCAGGCGTCTGTGGGTCCAGCCAGGCTCATTTACTGCACTTAAACCTGTAATTGGTGGTTGGGTCCACGAGTGAGTGCTGGCCTGTGGGGACCTCTCGAATGACGTAATTAAAATATTACGACACCCATCCATACCCACCACTCACAACAAAACCAACTCTCAACTCCACTCCGACAGCCCAAGGCCGACCGGACCCTAGGAACCAAAACCTCGTTATAACGAAATTTCGACTTTTTCGAATAAAAACTTGAAAAAAAAATTCGTTATGACGAGGTTTTTGTTATTTTTGTGCAATTTCGAATTCCGGAAGAGAAAATAAGATTTAAAATAATTTGTTATAACAAGGTTATCGTTATTTTTTGCAACAAAATTTCATTTTTGTTGTTTTAGGAACTCGAATTATTTCCAAAAGTCAAAACAAATGAATAAATTTACAACAATAAAAAAATCAATGTACAAATTTGATGTAACAATGAATTATTAAGATTGAATACGTTTGATGCATAATGAAAAATTGCAATGCAGAAATTTATTGTAACAATGAAATATCAACAATGCATAAGTTTGTTGCATACTGAAAGATTAATAATGCCATTTCATGAATATCATGAATAATGATGTGATAAAGATGCAATAATGTGGAAATTTGATGTAACAATATGGAAATTTAATGTAACAATATGGAAATTTGATGTACAAATGTGAAAATCTGATGCAACAAGAAACTGATGCAATAATGAAAAACAAAAATCAACAATGCATTAGTTTGTTGCAATAACAAAGTAGAAATTTGATGTAACAATGAAATATCAACAATGCATAATGAAAAATTAGCAATGTAAACTAATGAACAATGATGCAATAACAATACAAAAATGTGAAAATTTGAGGCAACAAGAAATTTGATGCAATAATGAAAAACGAAAATCAACAATGCGTTAGTTTGTTGCCACAATGTAAACCAACAATGCTTTTCATATGCTATCAGAAAAGTGCATTTTTCCATTGTTGGGTTTGCATTGTTTTCATTTTTGTTGTTCCCAAAAATCAAAAAAAGTGGAAAGAAATTCGTTATAACGAGGTTTTTGTTGCTTTTCTGCATAAAACTTCATTTTGTTGTTTTATCAAACTCGAATTTCTTCTGACAACCAAAATAAAATTTAAAATAATTTGTTATAACAAAGTTTTTTTTATATTTTACAACAAAACGTCATCAATTCAATTTCAAACTCGAATTTTTCCAAAAAATCAAAATCAATCAAAAAATTCGTTATAACGAGGTTTTTCGTATTTTTTAGCAACAAAATGTCGTTTTTGTTGTCTTTACACACTCGATCCATCAGAGAGGTGAAAGAAGAGTGTCATGGGTTCGTTTTGAGGTGTCTAGCCCGGGGCAGGGGTGGAGCTGAGTGCCCAGATGCCTCGCAGCTGTGGCCGGACCAAAGTTTATTGCTATGAAAACAAAAGAAATTGATAAATGAAGGTGATGGGGTCAGTGAGTCGTGACGTCATTTGAACTCTGATATCTTTCTTCGCTTTTCCCCTTCGTCGTTAGGTCGAGTTGAACCAAGTGAAATGAAATGAAGGTGGGGATAAAAGAGGTCGTAAATTTCAGTTTTATTTTGATGGTGTTTTTTTTTTTGTTTTGGGTGTTAAAGGGTTGGGGTTGATTGAATTAAGTGGATTGGATGGTGAAGTGTAATTATGGAAATTGGGAGTTGGTGTTTTTGTTTTGTTTTTATTTTTTGAGGTAATTAATTTGATTGAGTGAGTGGGGATTTTGAATTTTATGGAGATGATAATGTGGTAGAAATCTGATAATTTGATTTTTGATTTTTAAATCACATGAAAATCTTTGAAAATAGTTGAAAATTAGGTGAAAATCGTTAAAAATAGTTGAAAATTAGGTGAAAATCGTTAAAAATATTTGAAATTAATTGTAAATCTCTGAAAGTTAGGCGAAAATCGTTGGAAATCACTGAAAATATTAGGTGAAAATAATTGCATCACCCCACTGAAAATAATGGAAATACCATGACACAATCAAATGAGAATCATTAAAAAATCACATGGAAATCATTAAAAATCACATGAAAATCATTGAAAAATCAGTGAAAACACTTGAAATGCATGAAAAAATCTCATGAAATCATACAAAAAAAAGAAAATCAGGTGGAAATCATTGGAAATCGCTAGAAATCACTAAAAACTCATTGAAAATCCCAATAAATTTAATAAATGAAGAAAATAAAAATCACGGAAAATTCATGAAATCATCCAAAATCAATAAAAAAAAATGGAAAATCTGGTGGAAATCATTGCAAATCCCTAGAAACCATTAAAAAAATTGAAAAATCTCATAACATCATGAAATCAATGAAAAATAAAAAAAATCTCATGAAATCATGAAATCAATGAAAAATCAATCCATCAATCAATCAATTCAAAGTTTTTGTTTTAACGTTTTTCTCATCTTTTTGATAAAACTTTTTCCCTATTGTTGGGACTCATGAGTCATGAAGACATGTGTTGACTTGTAAACGATAAACGGAAGTAACTTTATTCAGATAACAATTGTTTATATACATAACATATCCCAGGGAACCTTATCTTATCAATAACCAATAAATGATTTTTACATTGGACACTAGTTGTAAATATAAACAAATTTTAAAATCATTTTTACTACACCATAAACATAAAAATTACAACCAAAAACAACAATAAATCACTTCATTATAATAAGATTTTTCTCTGATTGTCTAAAAATTACAACATTTTATTACATCAACAACAATCCCTAACTCCCAACAAAAAAACAACAATAATAAATCACTTCCATATAACAAACTTTTCCTATAAAAACCCTTATACCCCCTCACAACAATACTCTCCCTACAACTCCCATCAACCATCATTATCCCAAACCCCCCATAACCCCCCCACATATAGAAAACCCCAAAATGCCACCATCAAACAAAAACCCAACTCAACAAAACACTGCATAAATTACACATCCAGAAGCCAATGCAGCCACTAGCCACTATTGGGACTTCAGGGGACCATTTGGACATGCCTTGGGACATGCCCACACTTGGCTCGCCTCAAATCTTCCACCTGCGCCCCCCCAACCCCCTTCCCCTCCCTCCCAACTCCAAAACTCTGAGTCACCCACACAACTACAAAGAGGGGGTTCATGGGAAATTGGGAACAGCCTAACTGGTCTATTATTAAGAGACTAAGAAAGACGGTTGCAACAGGCTGTGGGGGGGTTGGGGGTGGGGAAAGGGGGGAGGAGGGATCGACACTCAAAGATCACCCCCCACCCCTTACACCCACCTTTTGGTTTTTGGTCTTTTAGTCTATACCCCCTACTCAATTTTCCCAGGCTCCTGATTCAGTGTGCAGGTGCCATCTGTTTGGGTTATCAGTTGTTTGACGTGTTTATGGGGGTATAAATGGAAGGGTGGGTGGTTGGGTGGTGTGGAGGGGGTTGTTGTGATGTCATAGAGGTTTGTAGTTTGGATTTTGGATTTTTATTGTTATTGGGAGAAGGGTGGAGTGGATGGATGGGTTGGATGAGATGGGGTTGGAAATTATAGTTTTGTTGAGTTGAATTAATTGGATGTTGATGTTGGTTGTTTAATTGTTTAATTGTTGGTGAATTATTGATTGTTAATTGTTAATTGTTGATGTTGAATTGTCACTTGGTAGAAGTGTTGATTGTTAATTTTTGGTATTTTTATTGTTACTGAGGCTGGAATAGGTGGGGTGGAATTAGTTTGGTTGTAGAATTAATTTGATGTTGATTGTTGGTTGGTGAATTGTTGATTTTGGGTTGTTGAACTGTTGCTTGGTGAATTGTTGATTGTTAAGTTTTGATTGTTGATGTTGAATTATCATTTGGTAGAAATGTTGATTGTTGAATTTTGGGATTTTTATTGTTACTGAGGCTGAAATAGGTAAGGTGGAATTAGTTTGGTTGTTGAATTAATTTGATGTTGGTTGTTGACTTGTTGATTTTTGGTTGTTGAATTGTTGCTTAGTGAATTGTTGATTTTTGGTTGTTGTATTGTTATTTTTGGTTGCATTGTTGATTTTTGGGAGTTGCATTGTTGGTGATTTGTTGATATTTGGTTGTTGTATTGTTGGTGAGTTGTTGATTGTTGGTATGGTCTATAAAACATTCTGCTTGCTTCTGTAAAACAACAATGAATGAACAACATTACCCAACAATTAACAAAACACATATAATCTTCAAAAAAATTCTGTAATGTAAAAAGTATAGTGATTGTTGCACATTATAGGCAATCCTAAATATAGAACAGTCTTGTTGATTGTTGGGGAATTTTTGTGAACTGGTGTGTGTGGGTATGGAAATGACGATTTGTAAATGGATTGAGTTTGATTGACAGGTGATCGGATTTAATAGAGGGGATTGGGTGATCAATTTTGTAAATAAATCCGCTTAGGGAATTGGGTTCGATTTAAGTTAAGTTTTGAAGGGCGTTTGTGTGCATGTGTTGGAGTTGTTTGTTTTGTTTGGTGTCGATAGGGATGTATGGGGGATTGGTCATTTGATTGATTTCACTTTGATGATGCTTTATAACAGGGAAGTTTGTTTTGGGTTTTAATTTTGAGTGGTTTTGGATTGTTATTTATAGTTTGTACTAGTAGATGAGTTGGAATCTGATTGAATTTGATGAACTTTTTTTTGGTTGGTTTGTTTTGGTTATTGTTTGATTTGATTGTGTTGTTTTATGGGTTTGTTGGGATTACTTGTGGTCGGAATTTGATTGTTTACATATATTTTTGGCTGTAAAGTACAGTTGTTTGGACTAAACAATATAAGGCTAAAATTACGAAATTTTATTATGAAACAAAAAAGTTCCTAGACTATAAGAAATTTCATTGTTAAAACGCATTTTTTCATCAAATTTCATTGTTAAAATGCATTTTTTCGTCAAATTTCATTGTTAAAATGCATTTTTTCATTAAATTTCATTGTTAAAATTCAGTTTTTGATCACATTTTATTATTAAAAACCATTTTTCCATCAAATTCCATTGTTAAATTAAATTATTTCATTGTTAAATCAATTTTTATCAAATTGTTAAAAAGCATTAATCCATTTTCTCTCCTTAAAAAACCATTGTTAATCTTTCCGATCCAACATCATTGTTCCCTCACCCCAGAAACGCATTATTATCAATAACAATCACAACCCACAACACTCAAATCTATAAAAAAAAAAAATAACCAAACAAAACTAACAATCGACTAACGAAAGTCCACAGCATCCAATGATCCTCGACCGACCAACCCAAAAACTTCAACATTACTCATCACCCAAACAAAACCACTTAATAAACATCACCTTTAAAAACACATACAATTAGTAAGCAAACCCGTTCCATCCATGATGTCACAGACCGACCGTGTGCAGTGATGCATGCATTGATAAACCCTGATAAAAATCACGCCATCTACAGGTGAATAGCCTCGGGTGTGACAATCAACAGGTGCAAAAATCCTTTCATCTTTTTTTCTCTCTTATTTTTTACTTTTTTCAATTATTAAAATCATTTATTCATCCAATCGTTATGCGAAAACGTTTGTTTCCGCCATGTTTAACTCTTTATTGCAATTATTTTAATTGTTTTCGATTATTTTCTTTTTTTGGATTTTTATTATTTGATTTTTTTTTTTTTTTTGAATTTGCCGCTTGGAAATTAGGGAAAATGAAATTGTTTTGATGCTTCACTGGACCCGACAGCTGTAATCAAAGGATTAAGGAGTCGAAGCGGTGATGAATTGATGCTTTGACGCCATTTTTGCGTGATGAACGCTGCTTTTGTTGTGCAGAAAAGCGGAATTTTTATTTTTGGGGGTTTTATTTTTTTTTTTTTAATTTTGTCACTAGGGGACTGAATGGCGTTGTTTTGATTAGGTTTTTAAAATTGTTTTTGGGTTATTTAATATTTTTAAAAATTTTGTCACCAGGGGATTGATTGGTGCTGTTCTTAAAAGACTAGTTCTCGATTTTAATTTTTTTTCTTTTAAATTTTGTCACTAGGGAATTAAATTGTTAGATGGCGCTAGATTTTGGTGAATTTTCTTGGCTTCTTTTTAAAATTTTGTCACTAGGGGATTAATTGGCGCTGTTTTAATTTTTGATTGTAATTTTGGTGATTTTATTTACTATTTTTTAAAATTTTGTCACTAGGAGATCATTTGGCGCTGTTTTTTCAAAGAATTAGGTCTCAAGTTTTAATATTTTTAAAATTTTGTCACTAGGGGATTATTTGGCGCTATTTTGATGTATTTTTCGGGATATCTAAATTTCAATTATTTTTAAACTCTGTCACTAGGAGATTATCTGGCGCTGTTTTGATAGCTATTTCATTTTTTCTTAAAATTTTGTCACTAGGGGATTATTTGGCGCTATTTTCATGGCCATTTTTAGTTATTTCGAATTTGGTTTGTTTAGGAAATGAAAAATTGTCGTGTTTGGGAAGGGAGAAGGGTGAGTTGACCTTTAATGTTGTGATGACGTAATTTGATGTGATACATTCAAAAGGATTTCCGCAGGAAAACCGGAGAAACGGAAGCGTGGAGTTGAAAAATGAGTTTGAACCGATTTAACACCTGTGAGGAATTCCTTTGCACGGATTAGTGCAGATCGTAATCACAGGTGGGTTTGTTTTGATAAGGGTTTTTGTGCCATGTTAATTGCTAATTGTGGGTTATTATAAAGGAAGTTAAATACTTTAATTGGGTGCGAGAAATTAAAATGAGCTAAGTGGATTTTTTTTGGAATGGGAATTATGGAAATTAGGAATTTTTTTCCCCAATTTTTAAAGAAAATTTTTCAATTTGTAACTTTTTATAGGTTAATGGTGGAAATTTCATTTTTGGATTTTTTCATTATTTTGTGAGATTTTTGTTTAGATATTTGATTTTTTTCAGTTATTTTTATTTTGTTTTTTGGAAATTTCACTTTTCATGAAAATCTCAATTTTTTTTAGTTTCCAAATTTTACTTTTGAAAATTTCATTTTTTTTTCCCAATATTTTTCATCAAATTTCACTTTTTCCAAAAAATATTTTGGAAATTTTCACTTTTTATGAAAATCACCATCCTTGACTTTTATAACTTTCCAGTTTTTTACTTATGAAAACTTACACTTTTTATACTATTATTTTTTTAAGGAAATTCCATTATTTTATCAATTTTTAATCAAATTTATTCCACTTTTCAAACATTTTACAATAAAAGGAAATTTCCATTTTTAACAAAACTAAGTAAAAATTTCACTTTTCTCCAACTTCTATCCAATCCAAACTTTAACTTCTCTGTATTATGAATTATTCATCTCAAAAACCAATGCAACAAAATGATGCAATTTTGTAACAAAATGATGCAATTTTGTTTAAAATGATGCAATTTTGCAACAAAATTATGCAATTTCGCAACAAAATGATGTAATTTTGCAACAAAATAATGCTATATTGTAGCAAAATGATGCACAATCTGTGTATTGCACACATTTTGGCATTGTTGGTTGAAGTTTGCATTCTGCTTGCAGTCACCACTGAACATCAAGCTAAGCTATCTGTATGCATTCACTTGCACATTTACTAACACCAAAATAAATCAGACCCCAGCAACGACAATCACCAATCCTTAATCCCACCAATCTCCATCCCACACAACACAACATCCCCCATCCCCCATCCCCTCATCCCCAGGTGACCAGTGGTTTCTCTAAGAACTGGACAAACTGTTAAAACACCCAGGGGGCACCTTTTCACCACTCAAAAAAAATCTCTTAAATCCTTCCACCTGCAAAACTACCTAAAAAATCCCAAAATAACACAACACAACACCACAACATCCAAAACACAAAATTCACAACATAAGTCACATCACATTTGCAAAATAAGTCACAACACATTTGCAAAATAAGTCACAAAACAACTCTCAAAACACAAAAGTCACAACTTAAGTCACAATACATTTGCAAAATAAGTCACAACACAACTTCCAAAAGTCAAAACACAAAATTTACAAAATAAGTCACAACAAAATTCACAAAAAACAAAATTCACAACTTAAGTCGCAACTTAAGTCACAACACAAAATTTGCAAAATAAGTCACAACAACTCCCGAAACACAAAAGTCACAACTTAAGTCACAACACAACTTTCAAAAGTCAAAACACAAAATTTACAAAATAAATCACAACAAAACTCCCAAAACACAAAATTCACAACTTAAGTCGCAACTTAAGTCAGAACATAACATTTTCAAAATAAGTCACAACTCACAACTCACAACACAACTCTCAAAACATAAAATTCACAACTTAAGTCACAACTTAAGTCACAACATATCATTTCCAAAATAAGTCACAACACAACTCCCAAACCCCAAAATTTGCAAAATAAATCACAACACAACTCCCAAAACAAAAAATTCACATCTTAAGTCAGAACTTAAGTCACAACACATTTGCAACATTCACAACACAACATTTGCAAAATAAGTCACAACACAACTCCCACAACACCATAATACATGTTCACAACACAACATTAATAATACCACAACACAACACAACACACGAAAACCTCCCCCAAAATACGATTTTATTTCATCCACCAAATCCAATGCCAACGAACTCATCAACATCAAGTACCAACAACTTTCTTCCCTTTTAACAATCCGTGTATCGCGATTCCTGACCCCAGGTGGCGTTCGCATTTTACCCAGGGGCCACCAACACACCCCTTCCCCCTCCCCACCATCAACCACCCTTCCCATTCCCGACAATCACCTCCTTGTTTTTCCCTCTCACTCTGTCTCACCAGGCGATTTTTTCCCTCTAAATCTAAACGTCGCATTTTGCAGGTGGATCACGCCTAATGACGTCATCGGGAGCATTCGAGGGGAGGAGGATCAGCAAAAGCGAGCAAAAGAGGGTCACGAAAAAAAATTTTTTTTCTCCAACAGGGGGAGGGCAGGGAGGGGGGCTTCACTCTACTCTCAGTACTACTACTCGTAAACAGCTGACTGCGTTCAAGGTCGTGACAAGTATAAATCAGGGGCGTCTGGGTCGGTGACGTGTGCGCGCGCGCGTCTGGGGGCCACTGGCTGGGCTCCTGGCAAAATGCCCGGGTGAAAGCTGAAGGAGGGAGCGCCGTTATTTACTATTTTTGTTGCAACTTTAGGCAGGGTTGGTTGGTTGGCTTGGAAATAATTTTTTTTTTTGGTGTTGGAAAGGCAAAGGTTGGTTGGGGGGGGCAGGTAGGGGAGGGTAGGGGGGCGTTTAATTGGTTGGACTTGGTAGTTGCTGTGTAACCGAGGGGACGTGTTGGACTTTGGGTTGTAGGGTGGAAGTGTGTGGAAAAGTTTTTTAATCTGTATTTTAACAATGTTGTGTTGTGTTGTTTCCATGGTGAGTTATTAGGGTTTTATTGGGATGAGAGTTTGGTGGGTTGTGTGTTGTGTATTGTTGCTAGGTGTTTCTGTGTTGAGGTTAATTGTTGGAAATCTGTTAAGGTGCTTGGAGAACATTAAGACATTAACGGGGTATATATTCAATGCTATATGTAAGTTTGCCGTCCTATCGGTTCGATGTGGTTTTGCAAGATGCGCATATAGCCTATATGCGCATGTGTGGATCATCTTTAGCGTGAAGCCGGTTTAAATAAATTTTATGTATATATTAATGCAAGAGTTACACACTAGGTAGTTTCAAAAATGATTTGCACATGTGCAATTGTATATAGGTAGTGTACGTGCATATTTCTGTGTTAAATTCAAAAACACAAATGAGGCATGTGCAATTTAAGTTGTACTGTCGACCATCTTTATTATAGCTTTTCCCATCATCTTCTGTTGAATTTATGTACTTTGATAGGTGATTGGATTGTTTATTGGGAGTTATTGGGTGTTTTAGGGGTTTGTTGTGGGTGTTTGGTTTGGGTTTTGGATTTTTTTGAGTTGATGCAGATGTTTGGGTTCTGGTGATTTGTGATTTTTGTGATGTGGATTTTTCATTTTTTCTGCATAGTCATGCATGATGTTGGACTTGGAGTTGTTTCCCATAGTTTTAAGGTTATTATAGTTGACTTATGTGGTTTAAGACAGTTTTTCCCACTGTGTGAATCATTGATTTTTTGGGTTTGAAAATTGGAGCATGACTTGTGCATTGACATGGTAAAATTGTTTGATTTGCACTGCTTTGATTGTTATAGAAATTGTTTTTTCTTAGGTTTTTGAAGGATTGTTAAGAGATTATATGCTGATTTTGTTATAACAACAAACAACAATTGTACGTAGTGTTGTTAAATTGCATTATGTCATAATATACATTATTGCAACAACAATGTTACATCATGTTCTCAGACTGACCTGTTGCAAGCTGCAGAAATAATTGACAAGCTGAAACAATATAGAAATATCAACAAGGCAGTTTTTGTTATGTTGCAACAATAGTATAATTATTAATTTATTATACAATGCAAATATCACAAAAATTGCATTGTTGATGTATTAAAGCATTGTTACCGTACTGCTTATCAGGATTATTTTTGCACATTTATCTGCAACAATTCACACCAGATCATTTGACCCAACAATAGTTCCTACACATACCATCATTATTTACAAACCTTCTCAACCACTCAACACAACAATGCATAAAAATTCATAACTTCCACATTCATACAATTCAACCACAAAATCCTTCACACCAACAATACATCACCCCAACACCTAAACTCATTATTCAACATCAACTTCCTTCACTTTCTTTCAAAACCAAAAGATCCACCCAACTGCCATCTATGGACCAAATCCCCAATCCAACCTCACTACAAAAAAAATCACAACAACATAAAAAAATCACCCAACAACAACAATAACCCCAGGTATCAAACCCCACCCATCTCACAACACAACAACACCTCACATTTCAAGTGACAACTCAACAATTTTTTTTACCCTCCCAAAAAAAAATCATTTGCACACACACAACTCACAACTCACAAGGTTAACAACACTACCAACCAACCAACCCCAAGATAAACTTTCCTTTCCACAAATCCCTACTTCCAAACAAGGCCACCAGGGGTTTCCCCCTCTTCTTACCACTGGCACCTGTCTATTGGCAACCCTACAAACCTCAAATGGGGAAAAATAAGGCAGATGTTAAAAGTGTAACAATAAAAACCCATTGTTAGCCACCAGACTAGCCTCACAGCCTCAATGGAAGAGTGGAAAAATTCCCTGAAGGCTTATCTCCACCTATTGTCAGTTTGTAAAGTGAAAAACTGAGAAATTGTCAAACCAAAACACAACTCATAAAAATGAGTCATGACTCATGAGGGATGAGGGATGCATGATTGTTTGACAAAGTATTGTTTAAATGGTTGGTTTTTATGTCCACTTTTGGTTTGTCTGGGTCTAGGCCAAGTGGATGGTTGTGGTTACAAATGACCAGTTATTGGTGGCATAGAGGCAACTGGGAGTTTATATAACCGGTTGTGTCTTGTGTTGTGGTGAGTGTGAGTTGTGAGTTGTTCAAGTTTTGAAATGAGGTGTGCGTGTGTTGGGTGTGTAATGAGATGGGTGGATGAGGTCAGGTGGGTGGGTGGGTGGTGATTTTCAGTGGGGTTTTGATGGTTGGTTAGACCAAGGAGTTGTTAGACTGTTTGATGTGTCAAATTTGTTGGGGTTTACAGTTTTTGGTTTATTTGGGAGAATGATGGAGGTTTGATTGTTGGATTTTATTGTTTGTGATGTGGTGAATCTGGTGATTATTGGGGATTGATGGTTGATGATTGTTTGATTTTGATTGTGTTGGGTTTTTTGGGTTTTTCAGTTTTTGGTGATTGTTGAAGCTGTGGTTTGTGGTTTTTTAGATGTGTTTGATTGTTGCAATTTTGAAACAACAGTACAATTTAATATACAATGCAAATATCACAAAATTTGCATTGTTGATATTGATATTTTAAAGCATTGTTTCAGCTCATCTGGATCATATATGCACATTTTTTGCAACAATTTACAACAGACCACTTTGACCAACAGGACATTATACAGGATTTTGATTGTTGTAATGTGATATAATCTTAACATAACAATGCTAATTCACTCATTAATTACTGCATTTTGACAATTAATCTAACAAAAGATTGTTGAAGGTTGAAGCTTTTGAGAATTTTTAGCATTTGTGATTGTTGCAATGTGATTATTGGAGATTGTTGAAGGTTTTGATGGTTGTAAATTGTAATTGTTATAATTTTGATTGTTTTAATGTGTTGGTTGATAGTTGGTGGGTTTTTATTGTAGAGTTATGATGATTTGATGATTGTTTGGTTTTCATTGTTGCAATATATAGAGTGATTGTTGTCTTGTTATTGTTGAGATTTCCTTATTTTCCTTGTTACAATAGGGTTAAAAATTGATTGATGGGTAATTGTTACAATTGAATTATTTTTTCATTGTTACGGTATTTTTAATTGTTGAAAACAATCACATCTTTTTAGCAATAAAAAATAATATCAAAATAAAAAAATTCGACCCTCATTATCCCAAACTCCAATTAAAAACCCCGAAAACATAACTTCGTAATAACGAAACTCATCCCAAAACAAACATTTCCAGATTTCCACCACAACAAAACTGAAAAAAAAGAAAACCATGTTTTGTTTACAAAGCCATTGACCCAAAAATCTCTCCCAAAAACCTAAAAAAATTACGCATCCAATAATTGCAGTCCAAAAATCCGAGCCCAAACATGCCCATCTATAATTTACAACCAGAGATTACCAGAAACAACTTTTTTCATTTCTCTTTAACTTTTTTTATACAACTTTCTTAATATCCCAACAAAATGCCGTTAACCGCAATAAGGAAAACAAAAAAAAAAACAAAAATAAAACTTTAAAAATAAAAAAAAGCGACACCTGCAGTCAAGATGAGTAAAAACTGAATCAATTCAACCTTGAACTCTCCCAAACGGGTCGAATGACGCAGTGACGTTGACAAGTGCGAGCGCATTAACCCTTTCGACCCAACCTGCAAACGAGAGAGCGGCCAATCGAGTTAGGAAGAACCGAGTAAAAAATGAATGAACAGCGGCGACAAATCAAGGTTTCGAGTCTTTCGACTCAAGGACGCCCGGGTTTCCTTAATTAATTTGATTCTCACAAGTCCCAACTCGTACACCCGAAGTTCGAGGGTGCCCCTGAGGGTCTCTAACGGGTTTTTCGAGACGCGTGGTTGCCACGTGATGACAAAAGGGCGGGAAAACGAGAGTTGAGACCGGGGTCGCGGACTATGAGGGCAATTTTTTTTTTGTGGGGGGGTGGGGGGGGTAGGGGGTGGGTTTTATTAAAAATATAATAATTTTTTTTTGTGGGTGTTTGTTGTCGGGTGTTTTATATCAAAGGATTTTTTTTTGTTGTTTCTTGTTACCCGGTTTATTTGGTGTGGGATTTCGTTTCTTGGACATTTGATCTGTGATGTTATGAGTTTTGTTTAATATTGTTTTAGGAATTTGATGCTGGATATATTATGTGGAATTGTGGATGGATGGATGGGGTAATGAGGTTTGGATGTGAGTTTTTTGAGGGGAAGGTTGAAATATAATGGGATTTTATAATTTGGGTGAAATGTGAGTGTGTAATAGGTCAAGAGATGTTTTATTGGGTGGTGTAAAAAGTTGGAACAGAGATTCCGAGAGATGAAAAATGGTAGAAGATGAGCTAGTGGTTTTCTGAATGGTATTTTAAGGTATTTTGTAAATTGGATGGGTATGGCTCTGCTGCGCCCCCCAATGTGCGAATCAATCAGAATAAAAGTTCCCATCGTTGAGAAGGCATGTGGCGATTAACTAACTTGTAAGTGAGCAGCTAAGTGAGCCAGTAAGGTTGGTGTGAGTGGCCATCAGGGGGCACACCTGAGTGTAAATAAAAGAAATAAAAATACTAAAATTTACTGTTTAAAATGGCGGTATTAGGGTGTAAATAAACACCTTTCTAGCACATATACTAAATTTGAACACCCATTTTACACCTTTCATTAAGGTGTAATGTAACACCTTTAAGTTACACCTTTATATAGGTGTAAAAAAATTTAAGGGTGTAAATTTTTACACCCTATTGACCACGAGGTTTAATAAGGGTGTTTACACCTTTTTTACACCTTTATTTCTGTGAGTGTACCGTAAAAATGCCATTTTTCAGCTATATAGTGTTTGACAACATTATTTTTTGTTATAAATCTAATGTCGAGCAATGTATCGAACAAAATGTTGCTTTTGTTTTTCAAAAAAATTTGCCGTACAGTATGATTTTTATTATACGGTAGTAAAAAAAATAATAACCGAAAGTAATACTTATTTATTTTACTTAATAAGAATTAATAAGATTAGTTAACACAACTGACACTAGTAAAATAATTTTCATTGAAAAAACCGGAAGTAGATCCAAAATTTGTCGAGAAAAGTCATTTTTGGACTAAAATTTCGATTATTATGTAAAAATAACACATTCATGTTATAATCATGTAATAATACACTCAAACATCTATTCAGATTGTTAAAAAGAAAACACAAATCTAAGTTTATACCATTTTTCACTCTGCAACAGGTTATAGACTCAAATTTATACAATTCGTTATAACGAAGTCTGCCTTGCATTAAACTTCAAATAATCCGGAATTACAAATTATCCCACGTTTCACTGTA
>JAQFZO010000612.1:0-22553 GCA_034695885.1 Geophilus flavus
GTTTGTTGGGAAACCGGAAGTACCTTTTAACAGCGCTCGAAAAGGTGTAATTTACTCAGAATCAATGTTTGGAGCCTATTTAAAAGGCATTTCCGGTTAGAGCAAGGCTCTAAAACTTTAGGGGCACGGAGTTATGGACGTCTAGTCGGTGCCCCTAAACGTTTATATTCATACCTAAACCGGAAATGCCTCTAAAAGGCGCTCCAAATTGCGTTACACAGTGACAAGCAACGGTGTATTTTTTTTCCTAGAAATTAATATTTTTTAAAATTTTTTTTATTTTCAGACTAATGCCGTTGGCCGATGAGCGATGTCAAGATCTGTTTTTTTAATTTCTGTTTTGTTTAAATAAAAATATTAAAATAACCAATTGTAGACTTTTATTATTCGTTTTGTTGTTTTACAGTAGTTTTGTTCAATACCAGAAGTAATACTGATTGCTCAGCTTTATCAAGCCAGACGTCAGAAAAACCTCTTTTCCTGATAGGATATTCAAAATTCGAGATGGATGTAGTTTCTCTTGACGAATATGAGATCATTGTGGCCATCATTGTAGTCAGGGGAAACTTCTCCGACGGTTAAGTATCTCTTGTCATTTATCAAATCATCATGAAGATGTACCGTAATATAAAATCATGGTCACTCATGGCATGTCATGAGTCGTGAATGAAGTCACATAAAAAATCATGGCATAAAGTCACTTGAAAATTCACTTAAAAATCACTAGAAGAAATTGACAGAAATAAAAATTTGAAATCTTTGAGTATAAAATGTTGACGTCTATGATGGATGAATTTATTAAATGAATCTTCTTGACCTGCCAGTCAAGAAAAATAAAAATAAATCAACAAATCATTTTACAGGATTTTTAATTAATTTAAAAAAGAATTCATAAATCACAGATTTGAGGCATAGATATCGGGAAAACACAAAAATCTATTTTAACATGTATCGAAACAACTACAAAAGTACGGTACAAAAAATGTTCTTAGACCATTGATTGCCATCCTAGCGCAACCTGGAGGTAATTTCTGGACTCTCTTGCGATCGACTCTGCCTGGCGGCAAAAACAGAAATGCAATCACATCACGTGACATGATGATCACAAGCGTGAACAGAAGCGGATGACGAACAGCATTGAGCAACAGCGTGTTCATGTAGGTTGCTGTTTGCATTTTATGACCGTTCTTTATTCGACAGCTTTATTTGATAAATGGCCAACAACACACGATTTAATAATTTATCTCCCCTGATGGATCGATTCGTCAAAAATTCGGAAATTACGAACTACTGCCTTGAAACAAAGGACATCACGTGACTCCCTTTGTTCTCCGCCATTTATACGACGAGAGGTATGTTGCACCGTAAATGTTTTTTAAAATCTATGTTTGTAATTAATCATAGTTATTAATTTTGTTTAATAGGTGACTCAATCGAGATTTCAGAAGATTTCCCTGCGCTTAAACATTGCTGGCCACGACATCGCTCGTGATTATTCGGCTGTTTTGTCCCACTGATAACACTGCAGATTCGAAAATTCTTTCACAAAGTATTCACTTTTTTCACTCCCAAATATTTTTTTTTGACTCGTTATTACCAAAAGTATTTATTTGATATCGTAGTCGAGTATCGTAAGACCACATTTACAGAAATTAGTGGCGTTTATTCGGTTGATGATTTAAACGAATACAGTATAAAAGAATAAAATTCGAACTCTTGTATCTTTTAATTTTATTTTTTGTAACTTGTATGTTCACTCTTTATTTTGGTTGTGGGAATTGCCTCTATTTCATTGCATTCAATGAGGCACAAATTCCATTCTCATAACTTCAACAGTTGCTTCAATTTTCTTTTGATTGTGCTGTCCGTGTGCTTATGTGGTGGTTTTGTTTGTCTTCACAATCGAAAAATATTTCTATGCTTGGAATTTTGTTATACCAGAACTGTGTATACATTTATTCTCAAATCAGTGGTTTTTAAGTCGCTTGTCACTGTGTAACGCAATTTGGAGCGCCTTTTAGAGGCAATTCCGGTTTAGGTATGAACATAAAAGTTTAGGGACACCGACTAGACGTCCATAACCCCGTGCTTCTAAAGTTTTAGAGCTGTGCTCTAACCGGAAGTGCCTTTTAAATAGGCTACAAACCGTGATTCTGAGCAAATTACACCTTTTCGAGCGTGTTCAAATGTACTTCCGGTTTCCCTTCGAACACGGCAATTTAGAAAATTCCTACTATCAGAGTTCGGGTAGTGACCTTACATTTGTAGATCCGCAAACAAACTGGAAGTGCCACTTAGACCACCTCGAAATCTCGATTTTATTTAGGATACTGCATAGTAAAAGAAGTTAACACGATATCGAGGGCATTTTAAAACAACGTCAGGTTGCAGAACGCCTTCAAAATTAAAAGGACACCAACTACACATCCATAACTCACTCCCCCTAAATTTCCAGACCAGTCATCAAACCGGAAGTGCCCTTAAAACCAGCTGCAAATTGCGATTCTGTGAAAAAAATACAATTTCGAGAGCATTTTTAAACAACTTTCGGTATCAGAACGCTTCAAAATTAAAGAGACACCAACTACACATCCACAACTCACCCCACCAAAATTCCAAGACCCCTCATCAAACCGGAAGTGCCCTTAAAATCCCTCGATAGAGTAAGACGCTAGTATTTACAGATGTAAATACTAACAGTTTCCAAGATGACCACTAGGTGAATTCAGGTTCAGGTGTTCAACCAGGCGACTAATCACCCAGAATTCCCTGTGTTTATATCACGTGTTCCGAGAATTCGTTGATGCCAGCACTCTAGCAGGTACACAACACACACGAATTTCCATTCCATGCCACTGATCGCTAAGAAATCAAGAAAAATGCCGAGATACTCGAGTCCCAGTCTACAAGAAATGGCATTCATCAACACCGCGATTACTTTATGGAAAGCCAATTTCCATCGTTGCAATAAATTTAGCGAAAATACAAAACCAACAAAAGAACAATGGTACAACGATAAAATACGTGTTTATTCTTGTTCATGCGCCGATGAAGATATAAATTCGTGTTACTGCAACCTCACTGCATTTCAAAACAAGTGGTTTGAGATAGAGGACAAAATATTGAAACTCGTCGACTCGATGCCAATTCCCGCAAATATGAAACGAGAACTACAATCGACGTTCATAAGTCGCGTGGGATTAAAATTGCGTTCTTGGTTTTCTCACGTGGACATAAACATATTAAATGTGGATCGCGCAAAGGCAGAAATCCTCACCGCGCAATCGCAATGGACTTGTGACGGTGAAATTGACGGCGAAGAATCTGCCCGAATGCTTTCAGTCTGCGAGGACTTGTCGTTGGAAGATAAATTCCAAATTGCCTGCAAGTTTTTCCGATTAAGGTTTTCGGTCGAAGAAATGTGGGAACGGTTTTCAGCTGATTTGAAAGAAAAATTCAAATATCTGTATTTAAAGACTACTGGACAAGCGACGACTCGTAACTATTTCATGTTGGAGGAAGCACCATACGGAAGAAGTTTGCAGAATGTTCTGATGGGGCACAGGAAAAACCGCTTAATTCGATGTATGCTAATTGATTAACCGCGAATAGCCGAATCGATGTTGCATAATGCCATTGCAAACCATGATATGAATTCTTGAGAACAGAATTTTTAGTGTTATTTGAGTATTGGTTTATGTTCTTGTAATTCAATTGTATTTTTATTTGAATTTTCTATAATCGTTTTTGTTTGTGTATACCTAGTTATGATTTTGTTTGTACAGTATGTAGGCTGTATCGGAAGATTTTTTTGTACATTGAAGATTAAATAAAGTATTGACTGTTTGAATTTATATTACTTATTTGATGGCGGATTTGATTAATTAATTTCTCGTTTAAATATTTGAACTGCGATTTGATTTATCTGACCGTTTAAGAATTTCTTTGTAGTTTGTATTTAATTTGTGATTTGAGTTGTTTATACTTAGAGTGCCGTGGCTATTTGCCCCCGAGATTGATTTAAAACGCCTGACATATGTTGTGCTATTTTCTGATTGGCCGTGGCTATTTTCCCCCAAGATGTGCATGTTCATAATTTGGGGAAAAATAGCCTATGAGCTATTTTCCCCCATCATGTCCAGGATCAGAAATTGGAGGGAAATACTGAATACTCTCTTCACCAAGATTCCAAAAATCTAGGTTGCAAGTCTGAAAAATGATTGAAATCTTGGGGGAAAATAGCCCAGAAATGACATTAGGAAATCTTGGGGGAAAATAGCCACTCCATAATAGATATACAGAGTGGGACAACAAATGGCACAAAAAAAGCGTATATTTGGCACTCACGCGATACTTTCATCGACTAAAACTGTCACTTACCATCGTTTTTCCACTTCGACACCTATCTAAATGAGTTCAGCATGGTTTATTTAGTCAGGCCACCAATTTTGGTGCAGATTCTCTGCAACAGTTCTAAACACAACCCAAGACACTTGAAAATTGCTTTCCCATCAAATCATCCACCAAAAGCAAAATAAAACACTAGCTGCATTCAAATGTTAAAACAAATTTTAGTTTTGAATTTTAGACGTCAACTTATTCTCGTTAAAATTTTTATTTCAAAGCGTGTGTTATGACGTCTAAAATTTTTTTAAAAAAAACAAAAACAGCTAAAACTCAATTTTATTTTAATATTTGAATGCAGCTACTTTAATGTCTCTAAAATGAAGTAAAACCATACAAATTAAATTAAATTTACATAAAAATAATATTAGCCACTTTTGAACATAGAAAAACAACATGGAAACACACATAACTATATATATTAGATATTTTTAGAATCATCGAAGGAATTTTTAAATGGCGCGGAGTGTGACAAGCAGAAACAAAATTCTAGTGAAAGACCGATAGCCCGTTACCAAACTTTCGAATATTTTTAAGATGGAAACGGCTATTTGTCGTGAAAACCCAATTTCTCATGCAAAAATTGAACACAAATATTCCAAATGCACGTTTCCTTTCCCGATCAAAGTCGTACTTAGTCTTTACGCCAGTACGTCAGGTCAGTGGCGATTAGGATGAAGGAGAAAAGTTTCCATTCGAACTACATATGTGATTTCAACATTAAAATCGTCTGTTCGAAGGCTGATTCGATGTTTTCATCGACAATGAACATTTTTTATTTTCAGCACGTGTTGTCACTCGCCCAAATCGATCGACTTCGTGTCGAAGGTGACGTGGCTCTCAAATTATATATGATCAACTAAAATACATATTAAGATTCTCAACGTTTAATAAACCTATCGTCAATCAATGTAACAAACGTATGTAACATGTTATTAATCAAATGTTGCTGCATAATAAACAATATATGCAGTTTTACGTACCGTAACGTAACGGTTTGGCTATTTTTTTAAAACACCGTCATTACAACATTTTCATTACTCAAAATGGCAGTTTCACTTAAAAATTTGACTTCCCAACTGTTTACACTTTAAAATATCAACATTTTGTTTTTATAAAATACCACAAAAAAATCTGTTACGTTTAAACATTCCATTTATAATTATTTCAATATTCGTAATTTTAAATACCAAAAAACAAAAAAGCAAAATAAAAGTTATTTCTCCAAAATATTCACACAATTAAATTCGGGAGTCAAAAGTGTGAATTTTGTTCAATAATACGACAAATAAAACCGTCGGTGGAGACGATTACTTGTCTTCGGTCAAATCTTTAGGTTCGTGAGGATCGGGAAGTTTCTCCCACGATGGTTCCACGCCCCAAATTTGAGTGGCGTATTCCGCTATGGTACGGTCACTCGAGAATTTTCCAGAAGATGCAATATTCCTTATGCACATTTTGGTCCACTCCACTGGTTTCTAGAAAAAATATTTTAAAAAAATTAATAATTTATAAAATGAAAAAGTCGAATGTTAACTTACGGTGTACAAGTCCGAAACTCGGTCTTGGGTCCTGATGTAATCTTCGAAATCGACCATCAAATAATACCTAAAAAATGAAAATAAAATAATAAATTACAAATTAAAATAAAATTTATTTTTTTAAATTTTTATTTTTTTTACCTGTCATGGTTCAAGAGGATATTAGCGACGTCTTTGTACAAATTTGGGTCTTCGGGACTGAAGAAACCGTTTTGAAGCTGGTCGATCACTTGTTTCAATTCAGGATTGCGGTTATAATAATCCCAAGAATTGCAACTATTTAACAAAAGTGGAAAATAAATTAGTTTTATTTAAATTTTCTGTAAAAAGTAAAAAGGGAATTTTACCCGTTGCGATTCATTTCCTCCACTTGTTCAACTGTCATACCAAAAATGAAAATATTTTCTCGTCCCATTTCTTCCATCATCTCGACATTAGCTCCATCCAAGGTACCAACCGTCAAAGCACCATTCATCTAAAAAGTAAAAAATTTAAAAATTTAATTTAAAAAAATAAAATTTTAAAAAATTTTAAAAACTCGCCATAAATTTCATATTTCCTGTTCCAGACGCCTCGGTACCGGCAGTCGAAATTTGTTCGCTCAAATCAGCAGCAGGTATGATTTTCTCAGCCAAAGTGACTCGATAATTTTCTAAAAATATCACTTTCAATTTATCACCCACGATCGGATCGTTATTAACGACTTTCGCAACTGAGCAGATCAAACGAATAATTTTCTTAGCCATGTGGTAACCGGGAGCAGCCTAATAAAAAAATTGAATTTTAATTAGGTACGTACCGTAATACCCTAAAAACACACTTTTCTTTAAACAGGTATCAAACCTTTCCGCCGATCATGACAGTTCGAGGAACGAACGGCGCATTCGGATTCTTTTTGATTCGGTTATAAAGTGTTATAATGTGTAGACAATTTAGCAATTGTCGTTTATACTCGTGAATCCGCTTCACTTGAATGTCGAAAATCGAAGAAATATTGACCGTAACTCCATAATCTTCCTTGATGATTGCGGCCAACTTGAGCTTGTTTTCTTGTTTCACGTTCTGGACGATTCGAATGAATCCTGGATCGTCAACGAATTTCATCAGTTCCTTCAAATGATCCAAATGAACGACCCAACCATCGGCAACTTTCTACAAAAGAAAAATTAATAAATAAAATTTTAAAACAATTTTTCAGATTTAAAAATAAAAATATTCTGAAATTTACTTCAGTTATGGCGTCAGCTAAACCTGGATTACAGAGCAACAACCAACGACGCGGCACAACTCCGTTGGTTTTATTTTGGAATCTTTCAGGAAACATTTCGTAAAAATCCTTAAAACTTATTTTTTCAAAAAAAAAAAATTAAAATTAAAATTAAAAAAAAATTAAATTTTCATACATACAAAAAAAAATTAACTAATTTCCTTACACATCACGTTTAATAATTTCAGAATGAATTGCAGCGACTCCATTGACAGAATGCGAGCCCACAATGCACAAATTTGCCATATTAATCCTTTTTTCGCCCTCTTCCTCGACCAATGACATGCGCTTAAGACGAGCCTCATCACCTGGCCATCGTTTCTTCACCTCCTACAAAATAAAATAAATCAAATTAATATTTAATAATTTAAAAAAAAAATTAATTGTATTTGTTAAAATAATGTTTACTTGTAAAAATTGATGATTAATCTCGTAAATAATTTGCAAATGTCTTGGAAGCATGTATTCCAGCATGGAAACGGGCCAGCGCTCCAATGCTTCTGGCAGTACGGTGTGATTGGTGTAACCACACGTGTTGATAACTATACGCCAAGCTCTGTCCCACGGAACACCTTCGACATCTAAAAAGAGTCTCATCAGTTCTGGAATTGCCAATGATGGATGAGTATCGTTTAATTGGATGGCGACCTGAAATAAATTTTTAAAAACATTTTAAAATAATTTTTAAAATAATTTAAATAATTTTTTTTTTACTTTTTCGGGAAAAGCGTCGAAATTAGTGCGCACGGGATCCCTGCACCCGAATTTGGAGGACTTATAACGTCGAAGAATATCTTGCAACGTTGCTGCTACCATGAAATACTCTTGTTTTAAACGTAATTCCTTCCCTTCGAATACCTGGAATTAAAATTAATTAATAAATGTGAATATACGATTTAAAAAAGTGAATTTAAATAATATTTACGTTGTCATTTGGGTAAAGAACTCGAGAAATATTCTCAGCGAAATTACGGTCAAGCACAGCTTGAATATAGTCACCGTCGTTGACTGTAAAAAAAATTTTAAGTAAGTAAATAAATAAATTGATATAAAATTTAAAAATTTACGTACAGAATTTCAAATTAAAGCTATTGGGAGACTTGGCAGACCATAATCTCATCGTGTTTACAACGTTGTTGTTGTAACCGGGAATAGGGCTGTCGTAAGGCATGGCAAACACCACCTACGTAATATTTACAATGTTATTTTGGAAAAATAATGAAATTTTTCAAAATTTAACACTTCAGTATGCGATCTAATGCAAAAACTGCTGCAATGTTGGCCCATCGAAACATGCAAAAAGATTTTTCGACGAAAAAAACTCAAAATTTGTCGAAAAATTCAAATTTTCCAAATCGATCGGCCATTTTAGAGCAGAATTATATGCAATAAAAAAGTGTTTTCGTTCGGTTTTGATTAGTAATTATCTTCCTAAAACATTTTTTTAGTTCCTAAAGACCAAAAACACTTTCGAACACAATCTATTCCTAGCAAAAACCATTAAAAACATTCAGAAAGGCTCAGGATAGGTTCTAGTAAATTTTACTTTCATTTTTTGGCATTTCATCATGCAGCAAACTGGAAAACTCAAGCCAAAACTTGGATTCCCCTACCTGGGTATCAACCCATTTGTACCCCTCATCATTTTTCACAACCCTTCCATAAAAATTAACCGGTAGCAAGTACTCTGGTCTACCGATTTGCCATGAAGAGCCATGTCTGAGCCAGTCATCCGGTTCCTCCCCCTAAAAAATATAAATAAATTAAAAATGGTGAAATAGAATTTTTACCTGGGTGTCCACCCATCTGCGCTTGCCATCGGGACCAGTCTCAACGCGCCCAAAGAAATTTACGGGAATCATATACTCGGCACGGGCTTTTTCCCATGCGTTACCAAAGCGCAACCAATCGTCAGGTTGCTCGACCTAAATATTCAATTTTTGGTTATTTTTTCATTTTTGCTTTGAAACGACACAAAATAGGATTAATTATATTTTGACATTTTTTGTCTTAATTTCTTCACTTTTTCTTGCAAATTGTCAATTTTTCTTGAAATTTTTCACTTTTTCTCGAAATTTTTCACTTTTTCTCGAAATTTTTCAATTTTTTTCAATTTTTCAATATTTCTTGAAAATTTTCAAAATTTTAAACATTTCATGAAAATTTTCAATTTTTTTTCAAATTTTTCTTGAAAATTTTGATTTTTTCAAATTATTCTTGAAAATTTAATTTTCAAATTTTTCTTGGAAAATTTTCGATTTTTTCAATTTTTCTTGAACTCTTTTTAATTTTCAAATTTTTTTTCAATTTTTCTTGAAATTTTTTAATTTTTCTTGAAATTTTTCAATTTTTCTTGAAATTTTTCAATTTTTCTTGAAATTTCTTTTTTTTTTTAAAAAAATATTTCAAGTTGTTCCAATTTTTCTCGACATTTTTCATATTTTCGATTTTTACCTGTTCGCCATTGCGAATTTTTTGCGCGAAAATTCCGTACTCATAGCGAATTCCGTATCCATAACCAGCCAGACCCAATGTAGCCATGGAATCCAAGAAACAAGCGGCCAAACGTCCCAAACCGCCATTTCCGAGTCCGGCATCTTCCTCGAGATCTTCGAGTTCTTCGATGTCCAGTCCCAACTAAAAAAAAGAAATTCACAACTTTTAATTTTCAAACCAAAAAAAATCTATCACTTGAGACGATAATTTCCTTTAATCGCTCGATAACAAGTGTTAAACCATTTTTTTAATTAAATAAATTGATAGCGATTAAAAAAAACTCTCATTGAAAGTGAAAATTACCCATCACGCACTGCAACTCCCAAGTTAAATAACGATTTTGTATAATTCACATTACATAATAACCAAAATAATCAAGATAAAACTTTATTTCTTCTTTCAAACAGCTGCAATGATCGTCCAAAACTCTTCTCGGTTGTTTTGCATTAAAAAAACAAACAACTAATTCGAAAAATAAAAAATTCGCTAGGAAAAATAACAAATTTTCACAAAAGAAAAAAATTTCTTTAAAGAAAAATCATTCTATCGATAGTAAATAGTTTTTCCTGATAAAAAACATTACGCAACTTATAAAAAATTGATAAAAATAGTTTTTATCTTTGATAAGACATCAGACACAACTTGGGGGAGTGAAATATCACGTAGTTAATTACAAAACACACAAATTCCACAAAATTTCAACAAAAATATGAATCAACCGATATCGAATCACTCACTTGATACATGGCTTCGTCACATGCATTTTGAATGCCCAAATTAATCATGGTGTTGGTCAAACTACGTCCCATGTAAAATTCCAACGACAAGTAGTAAATTCTCTGAAAAAAAAGCAAAACAAAAAAACATTAAAAGAAAATTTCCAAGCAAAAAAAATTTTTTTTGTCAATTTATCATTTTTTGCAATTTTTTCCCGATTTTCACAGCGCAAACTCGTCGAACTCATCAAAAACCGCTTTAAAAATTAATTTTAAACCGAAAATGAAAGTCTGGATGCATTTTCGGGTGTGTCCTTCAGATGTCCTTTAAAATTCCTCCACTTTGGCTTGCCACCAGGCTAATTTACTCACTAATTCTATTTGCAGTTTCAACACAGATTACCTATCAATTCCCCCACTTAAGCAGACATTTCCCACTCAAACTGCAATAAACTTCAATCATCAACAAAAAAAATGCAAAAAATATTCACAAAAAACGATAAAAAACGACAAAAACAGTCAAAATCAACAAATTTCGACACTTTTCTCACGTCCTGAACTCACTTTCGGGTCCTTTTCGTAGTAATTTTGTTGTGTGCGAATCCATCGACCCACCAAATGGTCACGGACGGTATGCGCCAAGGCGAAATAATAATCCCGCGGGGTTGCCACATTTCGATCTTTGACGAGGGTGTAGTGAAGATGCCGATTGAAAGTTTTCTTCACATTCGAGACGTTTCCCACCTGAGCAATTCCTCGCACGCTGATCTGTTTGCGCCTCTCATGGTCACTCATGGGCTGCGAAGCCATCGTGTCAAGTCAGTTATTGTTTTTACGGGCAAGAAAATTATGCAAAGTTTGTTTGGTGACACTACTGACAAGTGACGGAAAAAACGAGAGAGCTGCGACCCAAGAGGGAAGGAAAAAACAACTCAGGTCGTTTGTTTCGCCCTGTTCATGAAGGTCGCGCATGCGCCGTGTTGATGTAAGATGAACTATTGCGCTTCGATTGAGGAAAATTTCATTTTGCATAATTTTTTGGGGGGGTTTTCTTTTTAATGATGGGAAAATTGGTTTGGTTATTTATTAACAATTTTTTTTGGGGGGGCGGTTTGTTTTATTTTTTTTCTTTCGATTTACCCTAGTGCCTGCGCCTTTTTGCATTTTCAGATCCTTCGACTGGGGTTGTTGTTGATGGGGTAAATGATGTTCTGCAGCAGATGATCCCTCAACTGCTTTATCACCCGTCGAATCTAAATGTTTACCAGACATTAAGTAAATGGAATCTTACTCGTTCGAGTACGTGGAAAAGAATACGAGAAAAGAATAGTGGGTAGCAACTGTTGCTATGAAAGCCAATTTGGTGATACCGCAGCGAATATCAAACTATTTTTTTAATGTATAAAATTTAAGTTAATTATATGAAAATTTTAAATGATTTAATTATTTGTTATGTTTTGATGAATTATGAATTATATCGCGTTAAATAAAATAACATCAAGTTTTAATTTTGGACCAATCATAATATAGGAAGGGGCTAATCAATGAGTGCGGGATTAATCCCGACGCCATTTTTATACGTTTATTTACGTATCGACATTATTTACATCGGTTTACATCGAACATACGAACATACGAGGATGCATTTTTCTGATCTTTTCGATTATGATGGCGATGCCGGGTATCTCGTTGAAGAAGTTAGTGATGACGAATGGAATGGACCGAGGTAATTTAATTTCGTCTAAAAATTATTAATTTCAATTCAATGTGTTTATATTTCATATTTATATTTTCTTTAGTTCTGATGAAGATGATGAACAACTGTTCAACAGTTTTTTCGCAGCACGCGAAGGAAGAAACGATAAAGATGATTTTCTGAGTGAAATGAGCAAAGAATTGGACGAAACAGTAGCGAAAGTCGAAGGTAAAACTCGATTTTTCAACGCAAAAATTTCGAAATAATAATCAAAATAATATTTATATTTTCAGCGACAACTCGTGACCAAAATGACACCGAAGATAAAGATAAATCCAAACCAAAACAAGTAGAAGATGAATCTTCAAAACCCAAAACAGAAGAAAAATTTTACGATGAGATTTATTTCGATTCCGACGATTCAGACAGTGAAAATGAAAATCAAGGTTTGGTATCTTTAATTCCTAGTTAAAGGTCAAATTTAATTAATAGACATTTAAATTTACAGGTGAAATGTCGAATGAAAAGAAGAAGAAGAAAAGTAAACATCCGATTGTGTCAAACGACGACTTGTTCTATGATCCTGACATGGATGACGCGGACCAGAAGTGGGTGGATGATTATAGACGTTCCTGTCAACCCAAAACAAAAGCGTCGACGTCTAAAACTAAACCATTACCAAATAGTGACGCAGTTCTTAACTGCCCAGCTTGTATGTCACTCTTATGTTTAGATTGCCAAAGGTATAAAAGTCAATTTTCGGATTTATTTCGTCAGAAAATCATAAAATAATCAAATTTTTGGTTGGAATGAGACCGAAAAGTATAAAAAAAATCTCAATTTCGGACTCGTTTCGTTAGAAAAACATCGACAAGTCAAATTTTCGGTTGAAATGAGCTGAAAAATATCAAAAATCAAATATATCAACTTATTTCATCAGAAATACATTTTAAAAAATTAAATTTTCTGACTTATTTCGTCAGCAAATTATAAAATAATCAAATTTTCGGGCGAAATAATCCGAAAAACATCAAAATTTAAATTTTCCAACTTACTTCGTTAGGAAAAAAATCTAAATAACAAATTTTCTCCCGAAATCAGTCCGCAAATCACCATAAAAACAAATAAACTAACGAAACTTTACCTCAAATTTCAGACACGACCTCTACACGAACCAATACCGTGCGATGTTCGTCCAAAACTGCGCTGTAAATTACACCCAAAACCTAAAATACCCAGTCAACTCCAAGAAACGACGAAAAAACTCCAAGCAACCAGACCAACCAACACAAAACGAAAATTACCACCCAGTAAACTGCACAGCCTGCAACACCGAAGTCGCAGTCTACGACAAAAACGAAATTTATCATTTCTTCAATGTAATAACGAGCTACGCATAAAAAGAAATATAAAAACACTAGTTTTTAAAGTTTTTATTGGTTTCAATTTCATAAACATGAGGTCGGAATTCATATAAAATACAAGGATGAACCATCTGCAAAAAGAGGGATTAAATTTCGTTTTTTTGTTTTATTTTTACTAGAAATTTTGATTATGCAAGGAGGACAATGGTGGTGTACAACGTGATTTCTTTTACAAAAGTTTTGGAATGATGGTTCATCCCTAACAAAAATACGTTTTACATTTCCTGCTGTTATTTTTTTTTTTTATTAAATCATTTTTATATATTTATTATTTTTAATAAGGATTTTCATAATTTTTTCTTTCATTAAATCCTGGATTGCGTGATACTAGTGCCAAAAATATTAAAGAAAAAAATTTTTATACCTAAATCCCAAACTAATTTGTTAAATTGTAATGTTTTACAAAGCTATCCACTGATGTCCACTACCAGTCAGTTCACACATACAAAAAGATTTCAGGAATGTTCCAAAAAATACATCGTACAATTCCTTCTCTCAATTTTTCCATCTATACAACATCACGCTTGTTCGTAAATTCCATCCCGAAAAAAACTTTTTGACAATAATAGCAGACGACTAATGGATAACCAAGTTTTAAATATGAAAAACAAGTAAAGAACTAGCTTGTCATTAAGAATGTACAAGGGTACAGTTAAAGACAAATTCAATTCGTTTTGCAGAACAAGAAATTTTTTTTTTTTTGTATTTTTTTTGTAAGTTTTTTTTTTTTTCAAGTTTACACGAACACAGGATTAGGATTTAGGACAAAGTGACACTCATTTGCAGAATTAATCTTATCAGTTAATTTATTCTGGGGGGTTTAAAAGGGGTAATTTAGGGGGTTGGGATCAAGTTAATATGGTACAAAAAATTTACATAAAGCAACACTTTTTCCAGAACCAATCGAATTTTTTTTTTGTATATTTTTGTAATTTTTTTTTTATGGTTTTTGTATTTTTTTTCTTTTGTTTAAACTACGTCTCACCAATGTATTTTTTTTTTTTGGTTGTTATAATTTTTTTTCTTTTAAACAGTAAAAATGGAAAGCAGAAAATGCAAGTAAAAATCATAACCATTCATATAATTACATCCCATTCTGTTAGGCCTTTTAACATCTTCACTTGGAAGTCATCATTGTAACAAATTCTGGAAAAAATTGAGAAAAATTCGAATAATTCAATTTTTTACGGTTAGAATCACGTCATACCTTCGTAATTCACTTGACCATCACCGTCGATATCTGCTTCTCTGATCATTTCGTCCACTTCTTCGTCTGTTAATTTTTCTCCCAAGTTTGTCATGACGTGCCTCAATTCGGCCGCACTGATGAATCCGTTGCCATCTTTGTCGAAAACCCGGAAAGCTTCTCGAATTTCTTCCTCGCTGTCTGTATCCTTCATTTTACGTGCCATCATAGTAAGAAACTCTGGGAAATCGATTGTCCCGTTACCTAAAATTATTATTAAAACAAAAAAATTGATTAAAATTAAGAAATTATGAATTTTTTGATTTTTTTTTTCGCTTTATTTCAGCGCACCATCGGCATCTACTTCGTTGATCATATCCTGTAGTTCAGCTTCTGTTGGATTTTGTCCCAGTGACCTCATCACTGTTCCAAGTTCTTTTGTTGTAATCGTTCCATCTCCATCCTTATCGAACAAGGAGAAGGCTTCTTTGAATTCTAAGGTTGATAAAAAAATACAAAAAATTAAAATCAAAATTTTTACATTTTTTAAAAAAATAAAATTTGTTTTTAAAAATTCATACCAGCGATTTGTTCTTCGGTCAGTTGATCGGCCTATAAATAGAAAAATGAATAAATAAAAATAAATAAAAAATATAAAGATAAAACTATCAATTTCATCAAAAATAAAATTTACAATTAATTTTTTGTTCCGATTAGTCTGACCTCTTACCACGGGATGAATATTAAAATCGAGGACACTCAGTGAATATTTTCGATTTTTTTTTAACACCCGTAAAAATAATTTTACAAAAAAAAATTGTCACAAAATTTTAATGGGAAATGCCATTATTTTTTACAGTGGAATTTTTGAATATTAAAATGAGATTAAGTGAGTGAATAAATAAATTAAAAAAATTATTTTAAAAAAAAAATTTAAATTCCAGAGTGAGACCGGCACATCAACGGTCATTCGAAATGGCGGAATGGGCGCTCGGGGAAAACGATGCGTGGCACATGTATTTTAGGTGTTGAAATGTAAATTTCGGTCGAAATGCGTCAACACATCGACGGCATTACGCACGAATCATGCAATTTCCTTTCCGCCGACTTCGAAAAGCGGCATCGCCATTTTGACAAGTTCGGCTTCGGCCTGTTTGAGCGAAACTCGATTAAATTTCACCATTTTTCATGAACCGTGAAAAAATGGGTAAAAAAGAGCCACGACCGAATGTCACGCTTTCCCCGCTTCGATATCGCTTACCATTTTGTATCGGGTCTGGATTCCTTTGCTTCAGACGAGTATCCACAACTGATTCCGTACAGCGGCCACAATGTCCCACTACTTAGAACGTAAATGATCACTGGAATATACGCATGTATTTCTCCGCACGGTTTCAACTCGCTTTTCCTCCTTCTAGGGCCGTGCAAACACCTCCCGTAAATTCCCCGTATTCCAAAGTGGGTGAAAAACGGTGCTGAGTGGCGCAAAGTAGAAAGAAAAATCTCTGATGTTTGTTTCTCGAGCGCGAAACGACGATCTATTTTCCTTTGCGCATGGTTTCGGTTTTATAGCAGCCCGCCATGCTGTGTTTACTATGGCTATTCTCAAAGGTAGTTTGCAAACCGGCTTTTGATTGGCGGTTGCGCACCTGCAATGCGTCATCCTTCAGTACTCGCTTGTGTGTTTCTGTGATGCAGAAACGTAAGTGCAGCCGCTTGTATCGCATGTCTTTCCACCGTACGACCTAATTTCGACTGTCGTTTTGTTTTTAAACTTTTTTATTTATTTATTTTACATTTTTTTTTATTGTTTGGAAATTTCAAAAAAAAAAAATTTTTAGTTTTTTATTTTAATAATTTCATTTTTTGAATTTCTAAATTTTCAATGAAAGGTTTTGGCACGCCGGAAAAGCACGTGGTTTGTTGTGGTAATTTGTTGAGAACAGCAATGCAGAGGATGAAGGTAATGTCCTCATAGTTTGGCATTATCGCTTTTTAATGGACTGACATTTGCAATTTACTGCATTATAGCCTGATCTGAAGCCTTTTTATAATACTTATTTACACAAATGATGTCATTAAAGTCGAATAAATTTATTTATAATATAAAAAAATATTAAAAATATTAAATTTTCAATAAAATCTTTTTTTCTAATAGAATAAAATAATTTTTCAGTCTTAAAAAGATGTTTATCGGTTGTTTATGCGAGGAGTCGGACAGATTATTATCAATTTGTCCGACTCCTTGATGTTAAAATCCCCATTGAACTTAGGCGGTTGTGCATTGCAGTGCAGGTCGTGGAGTTTTCACTTTAAGAAAATGTTAAATGCACTTTATTTCCTTTCCCTTGTTAGCAATGTTAAGATCTTTTATGAACATCGGTAACTATTAAACGAATTTCATGCCATTTTTTTTAATGGTTGCTACATAAATTTGCTTTCAAACTGCTTTTTCGACGAAAGGAAAGGTCGTGATAAATAGTTAAACGGGGGAAAATGTATGGCAAAGTTTTCCAGTTTCGACTCAGTCGATAACGTGGATAAAATTACAGAGAAGGATTTGTTGGAGGCGGGGAAAAGAGAAAATAATTTGTGTTTTTCTTATTTTCGGGCTGAAAAATTAATTTCCAGTTTAGTTGTGAATGGTTGCCTTTTATCCATAAGTGGACTAGATATTCACAGTTTAGTTTGTCATCATTATCGTCAAATATGACACTGGGTTGCCCCAAAATGTAGTTCCAGTTGAGTTGTGAATGGATTTCTTGCAAAAGTGAACTAGAAATTCATTTTTATGCAGTATTATTCGATTTGGTACATCTTGCACACACACTAACAATAAAATACACATTTTTGTTACATCATGCAAACGTTGCAACAATAAATTCACATCTAATTGTATTTTTGTGATTATTACATCATATTGCAACAATTCCTAAGTTATCATTACATTTTGCTACATCATGCAATGTTGTAATTAAATATTTACATCAATAACAGCCGTAAAACCCCAAAACTCAAATTATTTCATTCATTTCCTCATCACTGCATAAACCAATTGTTTACCAATGAACATCTTACGTCAGTCAAACCAAAACTTCCCAGAAAACAGAAACCAGAACATGACGTCATAGATAAAACACCGTTAATCAAAAATCCCCAACAGAAAAAAGAAGGAAACACAAAAAAACTAACAAAATCCCATTCAATTTCATGCAATTCATGCTATCAAAAACCCAAATCTCACATCCCAACACCCCCCACATCCCTCCATCAACAAGAAAAATCGGAGAAAAATTTATTGTCAGGGAAAACCCAGTAATCGAAGTCAGCAAATCAAATATTGACCTTTTCCATCCATCCATCCATCCATGCTCGCCTCATAAACACATAGAAAACTATTAACCAAAACTCCTCTAATTCCCCCACATTGCCTCACATGACAGTCTCACACGGATTCATATCGCGAACACCCATTACGACAGACACGGATATTCGGTCGTCGACGGGGCGATCGAGAGGAAAATATCGGTCGACGCAATGACGACCGAAATGGCGGGAAGGGTGTGGGCGACGACTGGTGGGGGCATCGGCCGACAGCTGCATGCCGCGATGCAGTCCCTCGCGCACCCCGCTTCCAGCAGCTGTTACTTCGACGATCGATAATCTTGCTGCAGTGGGGAAAGGAGGACGATTCTATCGTTACACGGAGGCTGTTGCCATAGCGATTTTTCAAGGCCAGACGCCCCCTATATACCCAACCCCCCTCAGTACCTTTTTCTCCAATTTGTAATTTGTCGAAAAGCATCTCATTTTCTGCTGGATTGATTAAAACTTATTTTAAATGAGTTTTATTTTTTGTTTTTGTTTAAAAATGTGCAATGAGTAAATGGTAATTTTGGGGTGATGTAGAAAACAATCCGTATTTAGAATGGGCAACGGCCGTTTGTACGAGAGTATATAGAGACGAATTCTGGCAAGGAACCAGCGGAAAATGAGATCTGCGTGACTGAAGATGACGAACTAGACTGCAGTCAAGTGCAATACACTCGCTATGCAGAAACACATCGACCCGATGCGAGCAAAATGGCCTAGTTAAAGAATATCGATATTTTTTTTTATTTTTAAAAAAATTTCGCTGCGGAAAATTTTTTTTTTTGTTATAAATAAATATATAATAAAAGATAAAAAAATTGATTAAATTTATTTATCGTGTGTCAATGTCAACACCAACTTCCTATTATTTGATGGTTAACCATTGTCTTAGAATTTTTTTTTTTTTTTTTTATAGATAACAACATCCGCCATTTTTTTTTTTTTTTTGGTGATAGTGATAAGTTATAGTTAGGGAAAACTCGAACTTTGGTCGTTTGGTTTGATTTGAGTGGAATTGGTTGAAATAATTGGCTGTCGAAGTATTGGTTTAGATTTTTTTCTCCGGTTTAAGGATGCGATTTTCCCGTGAATTTTGTTATTTGAGTCATCGTGACCTTGGTATAGCGCATTGCATTAAGCTCTGCACCGAAGCCCTACCAACGGGCCGCTTTTAGTTTCTATAGAAACCGCTCGTACACACAGCGAGTATACACAAAGAAATAAGAAATAAGGTCGCAAACGATATTTTTCATACGGAATTTAATTGAATTTTTTTTTTATTAAAAAAAAATTTAATTTACAATTTTTAAATTTGTTTTTAATTTAAAAAAAAAATTCCGTTTGTTTTTAAATTTTCTTTTATATAAATAAAAATCGATTCAACAACTTTTTCGCCTGTTGATTTCAAATCGATATCATCCATCATTACTCATTTCCCCTTTTATTTTTTTTAAACCACTAATAATAAACTCTTTTCGATGAAACCTGTTGCATTTGATGACCAAAAAGTTGGAATAAAAAGTGAATGCATGCAAACTGCCATTTTTTTCTATTTTATTAAACCTCAATTGATATTTGCTCGATTGGATATGTAAAGATGATTGCAAGACACGATCGGAATCTAATAAATCGATTTTTCCAGCAAAACTAAACGTTTTCTGTAAAATACGCATGGCTAGATACGTGAAGCCAACACGTGTAGCTTGGTTACCTGGACGACAAACGTGCGTCATGCCAAAAATAACTCAGCCGCATTAACAACTCCTACCTTCCAGGGGTTTAACACCCCCCTCAACCAAACCCCCCACTAAAAAAATTTTTTTTTTTTAGAAATTTATTTTTTAAAAACATTTTTTTTATTCATTAAAAAAAATTTCAAATAAATTGAAATTCATGGGAAAAAGTGGTTTTTTTGATTTAATTTTGCATAATTAAAAAAAAAGTATGATATTTTGAAAGTGTGATAAAGTATCAAAAATATGAAAAAAATATTCAAAACATCCAAAAACCAAAATAAAAATTTAAAAAACCCAAAAAATTTGCAAAAAATTCTCAATAAAATGTCCAAATATCCATAAACTGTCCAAAAAATATCCAAAAACACCCCAAAAAAGCAAAAATATATCTAAAAAGTATCAAAAAAGTATTCAAAAACCCCAAAAAACCGAAAAATTTCCAAAAAAAACACCCAAAAAAATGCCAAAAATATTTTATTCAAACTTATCCAAAAAGTAAATAAACAAAACATTAAAAATTTTTTTTATTATTAAAAAAAATAAATTGAAATTCATGGGTTAAGTGTTTTTATTTGATTTAATTTTGCATAATTTAAAGGAAAGTATGATATTTTGAGTGGGAGCATCGTTAATAAATGAAAAGAAGGGTAAGGTGAAGCATTTTGAAAGGTAAGAGATGGGCATCTCGTAGTTTTCTGCATTGCAGGCAACCCGGAGCCTGCTTTGCGGATATTAGGTCGTCTGCTCAACCACAGGCTTCGTCCATACGTGGTGGAGGGAGGTGTGGTGAATGAATGGATAGATGGATGGAGTGTAGTGTGTGAGTGTGCAGAACAGAAAGTTGAAAACTCTCTCTCTATACTGCATGCTGCTCTAAGCTCGCGTGCAATTCAAACCTTTGATTTTTTTATTCTGTGTACTATTGTACTTTAGATAATGATCAAAATCAATCGTCATTAACCCAATGCACCAGTAAAAGACGTGAAGAGGGTTGGACACGGAAATATTTGAATGACATTTCATTGTGGGGAGAAATAAGGAAAAAAAATATATGTAATGTAACCATTCATAGAAATGTTTTTTATGGGCTTGTTTAATAAGGATTTAATGTTTTGTTTATTTGATTTTTGGATAAGTTTGGATTAAATATTTTTTGCATTGTTTTTGGATGTTTTTTTGGACATTTTTTGGATGTTTTTTATCATTTTTTTGATACTTTTGATATATTTTTGCATTTTTTGGTATTTTTGGATATTTTTTGGACATTTTATAGATGTTTGGGCAAATTTTTGGCCATTTTTTGGATTTTTTGAACGTTTATTTTTGTTTTTGGATATTTATTTTTGAATGTTTTGAATATTTTTTCCATTTTTTTAATATTATTTTGGTTCTTTGGATATTTTTTCCTATTTTTCTATAATATACTTTTTTCTTATAAAAGTTTAATTGATTTTTATTTTATATATTTTTTCTATCATAAATTTTTAAAAATTTAAAAAAAAAATGTTTTATTAAAATTAAAAATATTTTTTTAATGTTTGTTGCATTTTTAATCCAATCCATTTTTATTCACAATTTTCCAATAGATTTTTCTTACACATTTCTACATAATAATCTTATATGAATGAAATGAAGAAAAATGCAAAGTGAAAATTATTAAATTATTGATTTTGACATTAAGCCTCGTCAAAGTCAGACTTAATAGCTTCGTATTTGGCAAATTGTACGTATTATAAAATGTGATAGAAATAACTTTTACTACCTCGACATAACGCAGCAAAGCTCCACCAATCGCATGACATTTTACAAACTCCAGTCTTCTGCACCAAATTTTACGCCCTTTGCAACAAACATTTCCAAGAAGTTTTTTTCTTTTTAATTTTCTATTTTCATTTACCAAACTTCCTTTAAAATTTTTCCGAATTTATTAGGTAAATTTTAATTAGAAAATAACATTTTGTGCATCGACACAAATCGATGCTCATTTGTATTCTCGATCCTGACTTTTATTTTATTAATAGAAATATAAAGAAAAAATAGATTTGTTTTAAAAAGTGCATTTTACTGGAGCTTGGATCCAATGATTAAAAGCAAGATAAACCTTATCTAAACTACGGGGGTTTTTCTTTTCTGTACTGGGAATGAAGTGACAGTGGAAAGAAATCGATATCTATTTGTCAATCAGTCTGTTTCAACACTGAACTAAGTCAGTACTGATACATTCCTACAAGAAAAGGTGGAGAAATTCAATGAAATAAATAAAATATAAGTTTATTCAGGAATAAATTGAGAAATCAGTTTAAAAGAAATTCATAATGGTTCTTTCCAGTGGCCATTTTTGGGTTTATGCGCCCATTGTTGCATCAGTTGGTCTGGAAACTGAAAGATAATATCTAAGAGATATACCATATCAGTTTAAGGAATCGATTTTTTAAGTAAAATATAACTTTATTCAGGAATAAAATAGAGAAATCAGTTAAAAAGAAATTCATAACTGTTTTTTCCAGTGGCCATTTTTGGTTTTATGCTCACATTGTTGCGTCAGTTGGTTTGCAAATTGAAACTTGGAACTGAAAAATAAAATTTAAGAGATATATCAGTTTAAGAAATCAACTTTTTAAGTAAAAAGTATATTATAGAAAAATAGGAAAAAATATCCAAAGAACCAAAATAATATTAAAAAAAATGGAAAAAATATTCAAAACATTCAAAAAT
>JAQFZO010000613.1:0-22549 GCA_034695885.1 Geophilus flavus
CTTCGAGTGTAATAATGGTACAAATTGGTGCCTAAATCGTGTTATTTCACACCTAAAAGGAGTCTATATAGGGACAACATTTTACACCTATTTACACATATTATTTTTCGCAGTGAAAATTACAGACCTCCAACCCTTCCGGAAGTAGAATTTTTGTGGAAACACTATCGATGCCATCGAAATCAGCCTGGCTGCAGTCGTCATCATGATGCTAGAACAAAGGCCTGCTTGAGTAACTCGCGCATGCGCTTTAGATAAAAATAAAGTAAAACGATAAAATAAAGGAAAAGAATTGTCACTTGTAATTTATGAAGAGATAATTTTCGACATAAATATCCCCCTATTGTTTATTGAAATCGATTTTGTGTATTATCTTTAATCGTGTAATTCAAAGTATACAAGTAGTGTTTGTAATAAAACGATTCATTGATTTTTTAACTTTTAGTTCAGGAATTTGTGGTGGCCAAATTAAATAAACTATAGAGGAAATTTCAACACATGTGGCTTGGTGTAAAACAAAATGGAAGATAACTTTATTTGGGTCAGAGGAGGGGAGGTAATACACAAAACAGAGGGAAAGAGCCAATGACATCATATATGATGTAAGACCCTTTTATTGTTCAAAGCAAGTGTCCCCAAGGGATGACAAAAATAAAACAGCAAAAATTCCAATGGGAAGACACTCAAACAACAAAACTTGACCGTGAAATAAAACAACGACATTCTATAATCCAAATACTATATAAAAAATGGATCTAATACACTATTAAATCAGAAAAGCACTATGAAATCGGTATAGAACACAATAAAATCAATAAAAAAACACCATAAAAATCGATAAATCACTATAAATGCATAAAACACTAGCTGCATTCAAAAACTAAAACAAAAATTGTGTTTTGTGTTTTAGGCGTAACTTATTTCTTATTAATTCTCAGTTTATTGAGAACTAGTGACGTCTAAAACACAAATTTGTTTTAGTTTTTAAATGCAGCTAGTAATATATTGAGAAATTTCTCAAAAGTGATAAAAGTCACTTCTACTCCTCAAGATTGAATGCCTGTCAAATCTCAAAAGCGGCAAAAGTCACTTCCACTTTTCAGATTGAATACAGCTAATGACAGGTAGATTTATAATAAAGTATTGAGGAACATTTCGCATTTTCATATCAAAATGAACACACTTACTTGGAAATTTTCTAGATAAACCCTCTCTATATGCTTTTCCATCGAATTCGATGAGCAATATCAGATAGTGTATCGTTTTAAATCTAACTAGATCATCACTGCATTCTAAATGGCATATGGATTACTCAGGTTGATTAATGGTAACCAGCTAATAATCTAATCACAGGGAAAAATGAAATCAGAAATTTATGCAGATAGTGGGAGTATTTTTTTTTTTTAAAGTAATAGATTTTCTATAGAAAAGGTGAATTTTGTAAAATCAAATTCTTATAGCTTCACGTACCGTCCGATTGTTGCGCTGACTTCCGGTGAATGATGGACTTGGTGAGCCCTTCTCTTCCTATCATTTGCCGGACGTTGAAACCTCATTAAACTCACATAATCTTGAGTTTTGAACCATATTGGAGACCATTTTCAGATCATAACAATTTAAAACAATACTATATGTAAACAATAATTTCAAACATTAAAACTAGTAATCAATATTATTAAATTTGCCTTTTCGAATTTGCGGGGGCTAATTTTATCGCTTTATGATTTATACTATATAATTTATAAGTTGTTAAATCATTTTACAGCTTTACAAGTCGAAAATTTGACTTATGAATGACAATCATAAAGCCAATGAGGTATATACTTTTATTTAAATCGGTTGTAAAATTTATTTAAATATCGTAATCATAATTATTTAACTAGTAAATATTGAAATAAGATTATAAAATCATTTTTATTATAAATATTACACAGAGGCTATGCCACCGAGTTATAAATCTTGTTTATAATTTATCATTATAATAATTATTAAATGCAGGATCTTATCGATGAATATTTGCAACGTCTAAAACGAAGATCCGGTGAATATAAAACCCTAGATCCAAGCTGTCTGCATTGGCAACCATATTCGGCACGGCCGTCTTCTTGAATCAGGCATGGGTGTTGACTGTTTTTAATGTATATATAAATGTGTATAAATATATATGAAAATGACACTTATGAATAAAATAGTAAATTGATTTTTCAAAAGAAAAAATATAATTATTTTTATTTCATATTTAGTCATCACAATTTCACATAAAAAAATCAAAAAAATTTGAAATTCCAGTTCAGTTGTGAATCAAAAGACTCACAAGTTAACTGGGATATGAAAATTACCAATAATAACTGCAAGCCACCAAAAATTTAAAAAAACCAAAAAACCAAAAATCCAACAAAAAAAACAAAAAAAAACTATTCCACCTTTTCGATGAATCAATATCTTAGATGAGACGAGCCAAGTCTCTCCGCGCGCTACTTCAGGTACCTGACTTTCCCACTGCAGTCACAAGCACCTGATGCAGCACGTGGGAGCAACTGGGCACCCATGATGATACCATCAAACTTCCGGTTTACTCATGCCTCGAGTTATGAATGAAAATTACTCCAATGAATGCCGCAATCGAATTTCCCACTCACTCTACCGCATCATAATGTAGAAAAACCAAAATGGCGTCATTTTTTTCGTGTTAAAAAAAATGTCATGACGACGGATGGATCACGGGGGATGAAATGTGAAATCGTCCCAAAGTTCCTTTCGAGTGACGAAATGAATGTATGAGTGAATCAAAGGTTTTATCTCGAGTCTTGCGACATCGGGCCGCACCTGGCCACGTGAATCAGTTGAGTCGATACCGAACGTTCCGGGAATTGTTGGATTTTGCCGTCAGGGTGGCGCGTTGTGGTGGACATATCCTATGACATAATAAAAAAAATAATCACGGTGAGTTACATTTTTTTATATAAATATATAAAAATATTAATAAAAATTATAAAAACACACTTTAGAAATTTTTTATATATAAAATATAATTTTTTCGATTTTTTAAAAAAAAATTTAAGAAAAAAATTAAAAAATGTAAAAAACGAAACCGAAACTACAAAGTATTTGCCCGATTCCTTGTTTAAAAGACGCAGATCGTGTCATCGATCGAGCGCCGTTTGCCAGCAAGGAATTGCGCATTTTGAAACCCGACAGGAGAGAAAAAAATGAGAAAAACAGAAAGAAAGCACACGTAATACGCAAAAACAAATGAAAATCCGTTTCGTCATTTTACCAGTACTGCGCACACCACGACCGACGTATTCAAACAATGGGCCCGACACGATCAAACATTTCCATACACTAATAAATAAAAAGAAAAACATCGCCACAAACCGATCGACCTCACCAACGACAGCCTAAACTGAAAATGCCAAGAGCAACGGATTCCCGGAACGAGCCAGGAAGCGAGAGACCGGTAATGACGTCATGCGGATTTAGAAAGAAGAAAAAAAAATAATATCCCGTGATGCAATCACGAAATCAACTCACTCGTCACGTCATCAAAACAGCTGATACGTCTTGAGAAAATAGTGGTACAGGTGCAACGACCCTTTGACACATGCGGAAAATTACCACGCGAGGGGGTAAAAAAAAGTGGGAGTCTGTGGGTAGTGAGAAAACTAGAGAAAGAGGGGAACTCTGGGAAGAATGCGAGGGGCCAAGGACGGACACGTGTGGCGTATCCGGAATCTCCCCTCCGACCCCACCAACCCTTTGAAGCCTTATTGTGATGAAAATTTGTGAGATTAGGACATTCCGATGGTTTTTAAGCTGAGAAAAAATTAAGTTGTTAGTCTGGCTCACTTCCGGTTAGGGTTGGGTGAGGCACCCACGTGCCGATTTGGTTCGCTATCGTCCATGACGTCATTTTTATGTTTTCTTTTTTTTTATTCACCCTTTTCTTAAAATGTTTATTGTTTATTTGTTTTTAAATTTTAATTTATTTTTTGAACTTTGGATTTTTTGAGATTATTTTTTTTTTTTGGAAAAATTTTGTGTTTGGATTCGGTCGGAGTTTAACGACGCTAAGCACGATGGGAAATTTATGCCGCCGAGGATTAAAAACGTCTTATTTATCGGATTCCAGACACGCACGAAAATAGGATCGGATCGGGGAGTGAATTATCGAATCGTGGAAGGTAAATTTTACTTTAAACTCGTTTTTTTTTTCTCGGGTTTTTAAAGCCGAATAGTACGTTTTTTGGGGATTTTTATGACTTTGATGTAAAAATAGGCCTAAAATTTAACACTAAAATAAGCCTAACCACCATTTATTCCTCCCATTGGCCTAATTCCAATCCCACATTTAACCCAAACACCATACCAACCTAAATTCATTCATATCTTCTTTATTTATTTACTTTTTACCCCACTTCTACAACCCAGCAGTCCATCAGTCATCAAAGCACCGATTATTGACACATTAAACACTCAAAACCTCCCCCACCCCAACCTTCCCAATCCAAAACCAAACAAAACAAAACAAAAAAAAAATTTTTTCCATAGAATATTTTTCATTTTCCACCTCGTAGATTTCATTTTTCATATTCCCAAAACACATTTAAAAAAAAAAAAATTCCATTGAAAAATTTCCAGTTGATTTTACCAATTTTCACCCAAAACACAGAGAAAACAAAACATATAAATAAAAAAAAAAATTGTTTGATTGCAAATAGCCTTTTCCGGCGCTCCCAGACTGCGCTAGCGAGGCGCGACTCCAGACATTCCTGACGTCACGTCTGGCTTAGTACGAGGTCACCAGACGCGTGACGTCATTATCATGAGTTACAGCTGGCGGGGCGCAACGAAACATCAACCAAGGGAAATATTTCACCACATAAAAACTTGGCCAAAACCCCCACCACCAACAAAACGTCACGTCACGTCAAATCGACGTCTTACCAAAATTAGTCAACAATCTCACAAAGAACGCATGTGGGCGCGCACTGGCTGAGTCAGCGAAAAAACATCAAAACCGAGGTCGAATATTTAAAAATCTCGCACGTCACGTCAAAACTTCCGGTTTGGAGGCTCCCAAGCGTCCAATACCCCGACTCGACAAAAAAAAAATTTTTTTTTTACCCATAATTCCCGGATTTTAAAAAAAAATTAAAAAATTCGAAATTTTGTGCCCCGGGTACAATCAGAAGCGCCGTGAACAACAAACCAACCAACCTGGCGCTCCTTATTCCACCGATTGTTGCTAGGCAACCAGATGCGCCGCATCGACCCGCGACGGGCGAGACGCCGCCACGCGCGTTCTATTGCTATACGGTCGTTGACCTCCACACGAGACGCGTTTGCGACCTTCAAAATCCCCTCGTCGGCTGCGACTTTCGACACCACGATCAAAAGACGTCGTGTCAGGTTGGACGAGGAAAGTTTTGGGGTGAGTTGTTTTGTCCCCCCCTTTTGACGGGGAGGGATGGAAAACCGGCCGGGGTCGGGTCGAGTGAACACGGCGACCTTCGAATGCATGTGCCGGGCTTTTGTCTGACAGGTGTCGTTGTTTGGGATCGCACGCCGACACTTGATCGACGAGTCGCACGCGCCATGGATGGGGTTGCCCACCCTATAGTCTGATTGTGGCCGGGGCCGTCGACCCGGCGTGGGCCAATTTAAGAGTCGGTGCAAGTGAACTGGATTCGTGTTTGGTTGGGTTTATGAATGAAGTGCATTGGATTGGTGGTGTTTAGAGGTACTGAGTGGTATCGTTTTGAAAGGTTTTTTGTTTTAATGTTAGTTTTGATAAGGATGGATAAAATTATTTGAATATTGATTAATTTAAAATATCGGGGCAAATTTCCGAATTTGTGAGTTTTTTTTTTACATTTCTCACATTGTAGTAGTGCTAATTATATGAGATAACTGGGTAGCGACTATACAGTTGTTTAAATGGTATTGTTGTGGTTTGCAAATAAACATGAAGTTTTGGTTTACAAATATCGTATTTCTTCGAATAATACCCGCCCTTGATTGTAAGCCGCATTGAAAACTGCTGATTTTAATATAAGCCTAACTTTCAAGGAAATTTTTTTAATTTTAAAAGGAAAAATTAAGTAAAAATATAAGATAAAATGCTAAAATGCTGAAAAAATTGGTTAAAATATGCTAAAAAGCTGAAAAAACTACGTTAAAAATGCTAAAATGCTAAAAAGAATCCAAAAAAATCTAAAAAATAGAAGCTGCCCTCGATTATAAGCCACATCGAAAGCAGCTTGATCTTAATATAAGCTGCGGTTTTTATTCGAAGAAATACGGTATCAATAAATACTGCTACTCTGGATTTTATAAGTGATCGGCAGTATAGGTACCCTGTTCAGTAACAAAGGGGCATCGCTTATCGAATTTTTATTGCATTTTGATATGGTACCCCGAGTGGTACTTAATGGAATATTACTTTCCTATGATTACACCAGCGCAAAATTTTTTTTTTTATAAAGTAACTGGAATATAGTCAAAAGTACCATTTAGGGTACCACATGGGGTACCACTTTCTAAGATCCCATTTTGTCTTGGTTTTTACCCGAACTAATAAAAAATGTGATCTAAAATGGATACATGGGGTAGTGGAGTACCATTTTACAGTACCACATGGGGTACCACTTTCCAAGATACCATTTTCTAGGTTTTTACCCAAACCAAGAAAAAAAATGTTCTAAAATGGGTAGAACATGAAGTATCGCTAGGGTACCACTTTGTATACATCAGATCAATAGAATCGCTCCATTGTGTATCTTGTATCTCTGATTCAACCGAGAATCACAAACAATTTTCCACTGAAAAAACGTGATCAGTGCAACTTGAACTGCGACATACAGAGTAGAAAAAACCAAAATAAAAATAATAAATAAATAAATAAAAAAATCAAACAAACAGGAAAAGTTTTCGTGAAAAGCGTGTGTGGGCGAGTTCGATTTCTCCGGGTACCCGGGGAACCAACGATCGCCCCACGCGTCTCATCGTCTGGCGTCTGTCTACAAGAGTAGTCCGCTCGGCGTCGCGCTGCATCGACCGAACTCCTCCCTTTCGTTAGTATGCTGCACGAGCGTCTTTCTGCCATCACATCAGCGAACGGCACGTGCCCCGCGTGTCAACATTCGGCGGTACCACCATGATGAAAAAAATATTTTTTTTCTCTCCCTTACTTCGAGGTACGGGAACTCTTTGAACCCAAATTTTAGAAATTCGAAGAAAGATGATTCTGGGGATATACTTGAATTTAATACGCAGCCGGTATGTAATACTTGGCCAGGATTTTTTGCAAAGTGAAAGGATCAGAATGGACACGGACACAACGCTCTATGAAGATAAAAATGGTGCTATGCATATGCCACACTATGTACATCATGCAAGAGAGGCACACTTGCTCAAATACTCGAATCTCTCACTGGGGGGAGTTGTGGTCAGCAGCGATATAATCTAAGTTGGGAATTAGGAATTTGTAAAATCAGCTGTTGGCAGCGAATGGTGGGTAGATGGTTGAATAAACTACGGGAAATTTTTTTTTTTTGGTATTGTACTTACGAAAATTTTGTAAGGTTTTGTTTTGATGGAGTACTCTGAGGTATCCACCATATTGGAGACTAAAAAGCTGGATCCGCCATTTTGAAACGCATTAATACGTGTGGCGCAAGTTAGAAATTTTTTGATTTGCGCATCGTGATGCAAAGTTCACACGCAATGCCTCTACTAGATGGCGCATAAACTGGGAATCTTAAAGCTGGCAGTATGGGAGAATAAAAATCTCCAGAGTCATTGTCACGTGACTCGTATGGACCAGTGAAATCGACGAAATGATATGATTTTCGGCAGAAAAATTTTTTTTTTCTTTCAAATCTTCACCAAACTGCTCACAGGGGGAGGTTCTAGGGTGGAAAACACTTTGGCGCAGATGAAAAAGCGCTAGTCCAACCGCTTTCAAGATATGGGTTTTTTTTTTCACTCACGTGTGAGCGTGGGTCGATTCCAAAATGGCTGCCAAAGAGCGAATTTCGACTGGTGAAATCCACCGATCTTACTAAACGATTTCAACCGAATCCCCAAACAATGTCATGGAAACTTCGTCATGATGCCCGGGCCCTATGGCCGGTTTATTGAAATTCACGAGTCTTAAATGCCCAGGAATGCTGATTAAAGTCACACGACGACTTTAAAGACCTTGTAGAATTTGTTAAATTTGATTTCTTAACCTCCTGGCATACCACAAGGGTCAAACTCCGACTTAAATACTCTTGAGAATCATTCGGTTCGTCAAACAGATGTAGGTTTACTAGCAACCTAAAAAGGACAAACGACTTTCGCAGAACTGTTTGCGCAAGTCCAATTTCTGCCAAGGTTGAGCGACACCTAACCGAAAACATCGATAACTTCAGAAATTAAATCCAATTCTGATTTCCAATCCAACAAATATCGCTTAAACGGTTCCTCAACAGTCGGGGTAACTAATTAATCCAACAAAATGTATTTAAACACAACAATACTTCACAACAGTCCTAAAAATCGATCAGATTCACAACAAAACTGGAATCCCACAACACCAAACAAACCAAAGAAAAATCAATCTCCTTCACGACTGAACTGGAATCAGACAAAATCCCCGACCATTCGCTTTAAACACCGACACACTGAGGTCATACGTGCCAAGATCGGTCTTTAAAATAAAAGGGGGAAAAAAAACAACTTGCAGAATCGACGGTTTGCGAAAGAATGGTGTTTATTAGTGCTACTCGCACAACACATAGGGTCGCCCGCGCCAAAAAACGTGACTGAAAAATCATCCCCTGTGTTGTTGTTGCACCACTAAATCCTATTCCTGTCTTCGCCGACCACCCCCGCAATTGTTACGAGGAGCGGAACGTCTGCGCCGTTCGCCCTTCCCCCCTTTCTCGTCGTCTAGACTTCCGTATCGATCGCAGGAGCACGCGACAAACGCCTCGACTGCGCGGTTCTACGTGTTGCACCCACTACAGACGTCACCCTAAAAATAGAGATCGCCGCATCCCACCCACTAAACCCCCTCAAAAAACCAAAAAAACACCCGTACACACACGCTGTACCCCTTATCGTACCCCCTTACTTAATTTTAACACGTTAAAAAAATAAAATTGAAAAAAAACCGAATGTGAGTAAACAAAACGTGAAATTACGTCATCTTTACACACACTGGTTGTTTAGAAATTGTTTAAATCGAGGGTTGGGTTTACTTACCGTGGATGAATCGACGTTTTCGTCCCCGATGGCGTGTATCTACCTAATGCGCCACCAATCCATAAGCTGCTGTCGGGTAGGTGCACCTCTCCCGGCTTTTATATGTCTAACTGGCAGCGCTAGCGGCTGCACAGCTGATATCGGCTCTGATTTTGACGTCACGGGAAAGGGCGCGCCATCCTGTGGGGGAAATACGAGTTAATGAGCTGTTGTGTCCTCGCTGCTGCGCTGCTTCCCATCGCAAACTGCTGATTCATCCGAGCCAAACCTTGTTTTCGTCGAAATTTTCACCGAAAATCTCGTTCGAAATAAGTTTTAACCGTTATCGTTATTTTTAACATATATATAAAAAAATTGATCTTTATATATTTTTCTTTCTTTCCTTTTCTTGGTTGATGTGCGCATCGGTTAATGACACGCTACGATGCGTAGATTAGGCCTAAGTGGATGGATGGTGGTTTTTAATTGTCGGTGTTACAAGTTTTTTTTGGTTTTTTTTTAATATTTTGAATTTTTAAATTTTTGTTTTTTGTTTTAGTGAACTGGAAATGGGATTGATGTTTGTGTATCGGTGTGAAAGAACTTTCCACTGAGCTCACGGTGTCGCAACACCATAGCTAGAGACAGAGAAATAAAAAGTGAGTCATGAGAAGTTTCTAGGAGGTCACAATCTGGGAAAAAGTTGACTCAAAATGCTTCACCCATTCTTGAATGAACTAATTGTGGAACGGTTATGTCATATCTCATGACAATGACCTCACTCTATCTGTTGTGTGGTTTTCATTTCATTCAATCGTTCTGTTCTGGGTTTCCTCATTTGGTCAAGGAAAAAAAATGGATTGTATTGTTGAATAAGGGGTATTGTTTGTTTGTTTGTTTGATTGGTTGGTTGATTGTTATCATTCAGTTCATTTTTGTTATACCTTACCATTTCCACAAATGGACTGGAAAAGGATGTTTGACGTTATTTGGCAAAGTGGCCTCTGACAAAAGTGTAACTAACAAACAACAATGGGAGGGCAATGTGATGTCACACCGGTTATGACGTCTCTAACGACTATAGTGGAATATCGATATGTACCGATGTCAATCTGTATAGCGTGACAGAGAACGATAAGAACCCAGATGGATGTGTGTATATACAAGGTAAGAAAAATAGTCATCGAGACATCTTGGCGACAACAATCTACTCTTCAAATTGTTTCTGTGGAAATACGTAATTATTTATTCGAAGGATTTTGCTGTCAGAACCAACTAGGCATACATTTTATCCATCAGGATTCAAATTTGGACCTTTAATTATTGAATAAAATAAGTTATACCTATAATTATTGCATTCTAAAATAGTATAATTTTGCATTGTCAATCTTAATTATGTATTTAATAACAATCTAAGTTTGTAATAGTGTGTAACAAACCAAGACGAAAAAATGAGAAATAAATTGTAAATGAAAATAATTAAAATATACAACGCTTTTATTAAATAATAGTATAATATAGTTTAAGGTCCCCAGCGGCAGCATGGGCCATACAGAACCAGACAAAATACAAACATTAAAATTACGAACTATTCTACGAATAACACGTTTAGGTCTTTGAAATTTTGGCCGACCTTTTGTAACTACAACTATATTAATTTTTAGACCTTATTATACCTTTATTAAATTTCACTTAACTCTTTTAAGAGTGTAGATGTAGCATGCGTGTACTATAATACGGCACTAATTACAGTTTATTTAGATGTTTCTGCATTTCATTTTATAATAATAACCCAGTAGCTTTGAAAAATGGAATTGACCCGGACTTCTCTAGACCTCTGAGAACTTTTGTCAACAAGTTTTTAAAACGATGTTAATTTAATAATAACAGCATCGTATATGACGTCATTTATGCACATTTCCTAGCACTGTAAAGAGGAGAGATTTTTACACGGAAATAATTTAGAGTTTCGACATAAATTTGCATGTGGCCTCTGGAAATTGTGTCACATGACGAAGAGTGTCTTTTTTAAGTCTCGTTTGCGTGGTTAAATTACTGGGAGTTTTGAGTAGGTGGGGATAATGCATGTTTAATGGTTTAGTGTTGTAATAGAAGCGAAATGAAATATTTAGTTGGAAGTTAAAGGTTTCTATTAATAAAATATTGATAAAGATTCAAGGAAATAGACTTGATATTGTTAGAGTTTGATGGTTTGGTAAGTGGAAAATGGTTCAGTGAGCATTTTAATTTTAAAAAAATGGAATTGTGTTTGTTTGAACTATAGAAAATTAGATCTAAAATTGTGGAGAAAAGATTGTGTTTGTTATTTAGATGTAATATAACCTAAAAATGTCAGTTTTATGTAAAACAAATTCCTTTATAATTACAAAATCAGATTCAAAACTGAACTGAAAAATTCTACACATGTCTATATATACTAGTTTTTTTTCCTTTTAGTAAAAAATACATAAAACCCCAGAACTTATCATAAATCTTCAAACTAGAAGCCTCTTAATGCCCAAATAAGATGATTAAAAGCCAAATTTATAGTTTTTTGATGAATTTAAAAGAAACAAATCTCCCTTTAAAACAAATACACATTAGGCCTAACCACTGAGTCTGACACAAAATAGGCTTAAAACCCATTGAAAGGTCACATCAAACCTGAGCATCCAGAAAACAAAAATAAAAGTAATCCACACTCAAATGAATATGCAACAGTAGAATTTAATAGTTATTCCCTTTCTGCATATAAAGGTGAAATCTGCTTCAAAGCTCATTATAAAAGCCACTAATTAGTCACTGGATCTGACTTGATTAGGCTTAAATCTGAGATGAAAAATGTCCATTTTATTTTTATAAACAAATTACAGGATAAATTAAAAACACTGTACAGTATAGGTCTTTTAAATTAACTCACAAATATGGCTGTTTACAATTCCAGGAACTCACTTATCATCAAGGAGTGGTTCTACTTTTTCAAATGAATAGGTTTTTTTACTTTTTTTGTTTGGAAAAAAAATAGAATTGTTGTGATTTTTTTTCTTTATTGAGATTTTAATGCTATAATTGTTTATAAAGATATAAATGATAATTTTTAAAAAGACAAAAGGTTTTTTTAGGGTTGGAAATATCCTGTGATGTCATTTTTATCAAGTTCAACTGCCAAGATTGGAAATTGATGATGTCATTGAGGTATTTAAAGCAAAAATAAAAAACAATGTAAATATATAAAGTTTGTTATCTATATCGGTACAAATTTCATTTTTATTTCCTCTTGTTGTTTATTTATAATAGAATTAGTTTAAATATTTACTACTCTTTGGTCCAGATTTTCCAGTTTTGTTTTTGAAATATAACCTGATCGACAAAATTTTGTTGTGATGATCAGAAATGAGAAGTATATAACTCTCCGTCGCGGTTTTCCCACGAAAATCATCAGTGATAATGGTGAACAGTTTATAAATGCCGGTCGATGGGGGAAATCCATCTCCGCTTCGCTGAGGATTGTTTTCGCACTAGTGGAAAAATCGTAAACAGATATCTTGATTACAGGCTTGTTTTTTATTTTTATTTTTGAGGGAAAAATGTTAGGTACTGACCCATATTTTTTCTGTAACTTTCACACAGCCCTGTCAATGACACTGAATAAAATGGATCTGGCATCCATCTGCAAATCACTTGTAATTATTCATTGTTGTTGAAGTTAAAGAGGACATTGAGTACCTATGCTGTAAATCTTTTTGTCTGTACTGTAGGCATTTAAAGTGGACTAAAAAATAGGTGTTGCCATTTTCTAGTCATTAGTTTGAGCCTAATTTTGTACTGACTCCTACATTTGACTCAACAAAATTATAGTAAAATTTCATTTAAACAGAAAAAAACTAAATTTTATTTATTATGAAGTGAAAAATGAACTTTTCAAGGATAGTATTTGGTATAGAGTTCAAATTTTTAGCTCATTAGCCACAGAATTAGCAGCTAATTTCAGAATAGTTATTATAAAAAGGTCTGATAAATCAGCTTTAGTCATTTATGTGCTAGGTATGTGAAATTTAGAATTCTTTTTGCAACTGAATTAAGTGTAATGATTTTTTTTAGTTACTTATAGATTTATTGTGTGCTCAGCATGCAAAGAACTTGAATGTAAACTTGCTCTGGACCAATTCACTGCTATAGAATGTTTTCAAATTTTCAATTCCATATCATGTTCTCACCACAAGAACACATGTTGGAATTCTTTCATGTTATTTTCAGCTGTCCACTTTTTTACATGCATTGTTGAAATGATTCAAGAATTGAAAATAAGCAAAAACTTGGTGCCAGCATGATGCTTTGTTAGATTTTTTTTGTTAAACCAACTGTTAGGATTTTTTTAATTAAAATTCTAAACAACAGTAATTTGCTTTTATACTGAAATTGAAATTGATGTAATGTGGATAAATTCTGTTTATTACAAATTACAAATGGTCATAAAGATTTCATTGATACTTATTGTACTCTAACCATTGATTGATATCTAACCATGAACATTCATGTTTATCCTTTTGATACATTAAAGATTGATGGAATTTGTCAAATAATGTCGTCAAAAAGTTGATCTGCGATACACCTGTGCCTTAGACCGATTGTTTACCAATAATTACAATGTTATTGTTAAGGTTATTGTTATTAACTCTTGTGGAGAAAATAATTAGAAATTATATTTAGTTATTTATTTTTATCAAATGACTTATTAATTTATTCAACATCAATAAGAATGAAGTAAGAACCGACATTTTGGTGCAGTCGACACAGAACATTCCATTATGTTCTAACAGTGAATAATAAATTTTTCTCAGTGAAATTTTAGACTTTTTTTTAAAAAATTATGATCCTTGCATTAATTTTTAGACCTTATTATACCTTTAATTTACTTTTAACTGTATTTAAACCTGATTTTAAATTCCCTGACCATGAAATCAGAATTCCCTGTCAAGTGCAATTGAATTTTTATTCCATTTTTACCTTTAAAAGAAAAAAAATCACATTTTAAACTAATAACTAGTCGCACGTAACTGTAGTCATGGTGTCACGAAAGCACAAAACCATGAATGGAAATATTGACTGATGAAAACAACCTCACAATAATAAAAACCAAACAAAACCAAAAAGTTAATTTTTTCCCCAGCAGAAGTTGATGGTGATGACATTTACTACATTAACCAGACTACATTGACACATAAAAATTCCCTAAACTAGTATCAACAGCATTTCAGGTTTTTTTCTTTTTACAATGACTCATATTCCAACCATCTTGTTTTTGATTGATTACTTGGAAGTAATAAAAATATTGATTCCAGACAGCATACTACACACAAATTTGTACATTATTATCAATTCATTGTTTGAATGCAGACTGTATAATCATGATTCATAATTCAGCTATAGGACTCACAATACCATCCTATATACTTGTAATAAGGATTTTTGTATGCAATGTTGGGAATTGTGATGTTCATTACTAATGGCTTTATCAATATTTAATTTAAAGGAAAAATATAAACACAAACATGCCATTTAGATTTATATTTTACTTCAAAACTGCTCTGTTAGTGATGTCAACTCAACATGCCACATATTTTTTTCATGTGGTAACTATGGAATTTTGCATCCACAAAAACTAATAAAAAGACAAGTTCCTGAGAGTTCATTGCTGGGAAAAAGGGCTTGTGTATATTAGTATAGTCAACATTATCATTTTTCTGGGAATTGTCAGATTTGAAGGGTTGAAAGGATTTTTATTTATACTGTATACTTTCCAAATAAAAATGCAGTGACATTTCAGTGAAGATTGAGATACTGTATATAATATTGTACTTGGGATTAACTCCCTTTATGATATATGGAATTGACCGAGGCATGAAGATGTATAAAGTCGTTGATGGTTTCGACGGTTATAAAAATCATGTTGCGTGATAATTCGCTTTTAATTTCTGTCTGTGAAATGCGACCAGCTAAAATGCTAAACTGGATTTGTTTGAATAATTACTAGGCGAAAAGCGTGTTTTTAAATTTGATACAACTCACTCGTCTGTTTATTTTGAAACGGTGAGTCTCGCAATTGAAAGTCAACAGGGAAAGAATTTTATTTTTTAATAGGATTTTTCATGTTCATTCATGAAGTACATAAAAGAGCATTAATTGGGGAAATGGATGTATACAGATGTATTCATGGAAGGTGGCACTAAATTTAACTTTAAATGAAAGGTTACCTAAAATATCAGTCAAATCAACATGACACGAACTGAAGTAAAAGTAATATTGCAGTTTACGTCTTTTCACGTGTTAGGTGATTATGAATCCTCTCATCATGGCGAGTCCGAATATCCATCTCCTGAGACTCGAAAATCGTATTTTCTCATATACATTCATCACTCACATTCACATTGCACACATCCATTGGCAAATGTGATACACGTTTTACAATAAATGCAATTTGCGCACGGTTGCGCACATTTGTGAGCCTCGGGACATGGGATGTTCGGACTCGCCAAAAAGAGGACAAAAATTGCAATTGTATATCACAAAAAGTGCATTGGAAAATGTGTAGTGGATGTATCACGGATGGATGGGTCTTTCTCACCAATTTTAAAGCGATGGCTACTTAACTCAGTTTTTAGTTGTGTTAACCAATCTGATAAACATTTCGAAATTGTGTAATGCCTTTGAAATTTCACCTACTACGATACCATTGGTGTGGTCGTTAGGAAACCAGATCAAAGTCTAATTATTCCATCGGGTGGCTACGGTATACTATCCGATGAAATCCCTTGGTTGTCTTTGGGTTTACCAACCTGCGTTTGCACTGATTCAACCAAGTGGTGCTATACTAATTTTCTGATGACATCATACCCGTTGGTTGTTGCGACTTAAAATTTAAAACTTATCAGTCATCATAAAGTTAAAAATAAATATTAACTTCATAAACCATTTGACCTTGACTTTTTTGTTTAAAAAAATTATGAATGTTTTTATTATTAGTATTAGAAATTCAATTTTGCCCGAATCCACACCGGGGAAATATAGTTTGGAATTTGAACCCTTTCCTCTCCATAGCCTGACTATTTTCTTATTACGAATCATCTTAAATGAGACATTTCCATGACGAAAGGATAAATAGACCCATGATAACAGATGTCAGACGAGATTCACAAGAATTTGTCTTATCAATTATCATATACGGTAACTGCAACGAAGAAATCAGCCGCTTGGAACTAATACTTCCCAAAAAAGACAAAGTAAAATAGAGGTGGAAAAAGCAGGTGCTATTAAGCGGCACCGACAATCTCATTCGACCTTCACATGTAGATGAATTTAGTCGGTCAGCAAAAACTTGATCTTTGCTGGCATTGTGTTTCCACTAACCCAGCAGCTATTTTTGGATCTATAAAGAAAGTGAGATAATAATGACATGATGTAATTATGTGTTTGGATTGTTAAATTTAAACCTTTGATTTATTATCACATTATTTAACATTCAGTATTTTGTAACATTATAAGATTCTGGTTAATATGTCATTGTTGTGTATGGTTTATATTGTTTTAAATGACAATAATATTTTTGGCAGACATCACTTTTCTTTTTAAACCAGCCTCATTCTGTGCACTGTAAATAATCTTGTACCCTTATTTAAGGCATTTAAAGTTCAAATGCCTTTTTATATGACACTTTATGTGTCTAAAAGTCAAAAGTGTCTTATGAAAAGTCACATTAAGTGTCACATTAATGTGAAAAGTCACATTTGATTGTACCCTTATTTAAAACACATGCAGTGACTTATTATCAGACACTAAAAGTGTCTTAATTGCTTAAAATAAGACTCCTTAAGTGTCTTAAATAACAATAGACACTTTCGACGTCTTTTTAAGAGACACCTTTATTTACAGTGTTAATGGAAAGGGGTCTTGTGTGTGTTCTGAAACTTAAGGAAAACCTGGTACTCAGTTTTGCTCACCATGGCCCGAAACAATCAGACAATCTTGAGTGTATTCTTTCCGCCGACAAAGTTGCTCTGAAATTCTGAATTGTTTAAGCATGTGGAAAAAGTTCGCTTACCCAGAATGCACCTGACTGATGACAAAAAACAAAATGGATGTGCAACAGCAAAAGTTTGTACCGCCACATTAGTAACTGGTTGAGATCATTTAAACCTGGTCACAACATGTTTGGCTAACAGGAAGTTAAGGATGAGAAACGACGAGTACTGCATTGTTGTACCAAAGGCGAAATGTGTTCATCGACAAGCTATATAGTCTCATCATTTCAGACTGTGATGTCAGCTGGAAAATTCAAGATGCCTGAGTTTGGTTCATAAATTGTTGAGAGTATTATAAGCTTTAGGAAAAATTTTTATTTTTATTTGTTGTGGGTATGGAAATAATTATTACCATGTTACTATTGTTATGACCACGGTAGTTACAATAGATGTATCATGTCTAGTAATTAGTAGGTGGGGCCTCAGTCATGGGTATATAACCTTCCAATACAAAGGGTGACTAACTGTAACTGCAAAATCAATTTTCAGAAAATATAAAATTCTGAATGTCTGATGTTATAATGAGAGGTCATTGGCCTCGTTTTTTATGTACAAACCAAGGAAACTCAATTTTAGCAAAACAAGCTCATATAAAACAGAAATGTAACTAGAAATTTAAGAAACAACAAAATTTACTCAGGACTTATAATAAAACCTTTATAGGCCTACGTACGCTTAAATTATTAATATTTTCAACTTTTGTTTGATGAGTTTACTCATATTAAGAATGTAAACTTCTGGGATAAATTTTCCTCAGTTTCTCGTAACCTTCATAACTGAATTCAAACCACATCCTGAGGTATTCACACAGCTCCAGGCTATACCAGGAACCCCAGTGGTCATTCCTGAAAGTGAAAGACATCCACCATAAGAGAAAAAAATGTACTACATCTCAAACTCAAAGTGAAAGAGTTTATTTAGAATTAAATTTTTTTTTCCTGACTCACACTGACTTCACAGAATTTACAACATTACAAAATTAGTAATTTGTTGTTTCAGAATTACATCGAGTCACAACTTCCTTGTCTGCACAGGGAAAAGTATATGTAGGATAGTTGTTTCATCATGATAAAGCTGATATTGATAAGTTATCGCAATGAAAATGAGGTAATTTGAATCACAGCTGAAATAACATGTAGGCCTAACCCTGTATTATTTACTCAGATTACTTAATAATTGATAAGAGAAAAGAGAGATTCAAATTTGCTTGAGGGGAAAATAGTTCAGTTTAAATTGTTAGGGTTAAAAATGAGTAATTTTTGATTACTTACTCGGAAATGGCAGTTGATTTCAGTTGTTAGACGTAAACTGTTTCTAGTCTGTTGAATTTGCCCTTAATTCTTATTCATGATTTTTTTTTAATTAGGAATTTCCAACCTGTTCAATTTAAACCGGTTAAATTGGGTCAGTAGCGAGTAATATACTGTCTGATGGTGATTTCTTGACATTTTTTATATTTTTTTTAATAGCTGGGTCTTATATTACGAGATTCATTAATCCAGAGAAAAATTTAAATTAAAAAAAAAATTATTTTTACAAAAATATAATATTTCACTCATGATGGTGGCATATTGCTGTGGTTTACTGCGGTTGCTCACATCTTGTGATGACAATTTGTGGAAAATGTGTTTTAGCAGTTAAGAATTTTTTGGCAGGCTGATGAGTTAAAAATTTATATTTATATTAATTAAAATTAATATTAAGTTTTTTAATTGTAATTTTTTTAATTGTAATTGTAATTTTAATGGAAGGTAAGTTTATGGCTGTTTGCTGCAAGAATGTATTCATTAATCAAAAACGGAAGTCACAGATCCGATTTCTATATTCTGAAGGTAAGTTTTTGCGAATCATGGTGCATGATTGTTAATAAACCCTTTTGGCTGTTGGGTAATGACAGGGTATGAAATTAAAAGAGAAAAACTTGCTAGACCTTTGGTCTGCAAGCTTGCAGAATGTGGGACCTCCCGGAAATCCATAGGACCATAAAAAAGTCAACGGTTTCATTTCAAAAATCTGTTGTAATTATTCTTCGCATGCAATCCCAAAGCTTAAAAATATTATATAACATTGCCAACAGTTATTTCAAAATTTATACTATGATTAGATGTCAGGATATTTTAAAGATTATCTTGTTTTTGTTATATATTGAATATTCATCGTTGTTTTACAGAATAATGCTCAAAAAACTCCATCAATGTATAATTTTTAATTGATATTGGTTTATTATAGTACATTCACCATTATTAGAATGGCTTATTTAGTTACTGTGTAATTGAGATGGATTATTGTTGTGGCTCATTTACAAGTATGCGACGCCATTTTTAACTCAAGAAGAAGAGTTTTAAATCAAATTTCGATTTATGAGATGGAACAAAAGTCTGAAACTGGCCAAATAATTTCTACATGGTTAAAGTTAAACAAAATCTGGTTGATTCAGCTCATAGGAAATGGGATGGGCCCTATCTAACAATTCACTCAAATTTGACCTCTGACCTTGATTTCGAGGTCAACTACTCAACACTATCTTTTAATCCGTTACAGATGGAGCGAAATTTCCAATCAGAGAATCATACAGGACCTTCTGGTTAGTCTAAAAATGATATCACTTCGTATACGTATATCTGAGCATAAAGGATTTATTTTTTTTGTAAATAACGAACCCAAACCGAGCTTCGGGCCCTTTCTTTTCGATCACGAATGCATTTGAGCTCTAAATTAGTCAAATTTGAGTGAATCATTGGTTCGGGCCTACCCCATTTCCTAAATAAGCTCATAATCAAACAGATTTATCTTTATACCATTTAGAAAATATTTGACCAGGTCCAGACTTTTGTTCAAATATGAAAAAAAAAAAAACATCATGATACTTACAGACTTTCCAAATTCGAAAGAAAATGAAATATTTTGAAAGATTTATAACATTTATAACAACAAATTAACCAACCTAAATTTTCACATGGACAACTTCAAGATTCTGAAAACGAAATTTTCACTCTTATATATACCATAAATCTTTTACCACCCCAAACTTGAAAACAAAGGACTTTAAAGGACCACCCTGCTCCCACCCATTTCTCAGAACATTATTTCAACCTTATTTAACCCAGCATCAATCTCTTTAATCATAACATCTGACATCAGTTTAACTTCCCCACCATCCCAACACACAATCTTTATTTCACAATAACTATTCTTAGCAATTTTTTTTGTTCTTCACGGCGCAGACTTAATTCTCCCATCTGTCATAACCAGGAGTAAGGAGTGTCCATTCCGGAAACGGCATCGACATATTTTGCACACTTTCACATCCGGAACGACCCACAGAGAGCGTGCTGGCCTTGTGCGAGCCACAAAGCCATTGGTCGAGCCATTTTAAACAGCGGCACCCTGTTTGCCAATGGTAAAACACCGAACTGGGTGGAGAAAGAGCTCATTGGCGCCATCGTGGCCAGGGGTGAGTGTAAAGAGACGCCAAGGAGTCCCATCAACAAACAGGAAACGCCAACGATTGCGCGGGGGTGGCTGCTTTCATTTTCATGAGTCATTTTCTAACTGATTTTTTTTTCTTTCAATAAAAATTAATGAGTCGTGCGCGAATGGCTGTGTGTGTAACGAGATATTAAATGTAAACAATTTGACCGTTAAATAATCCGGTGTGACTAAGATTAGGTAAGGCGAAAATTTAAGATTGGAAAAGTTGTTACCATAATAAAATGTTTTGACTAATGTTTGCTGTAATTAAATGTGTTTATTCTTAAAATTTAATCGAAGAAAATTGTTTTATCAAGGATGAAATTGAGTAATTGATGGTCTTGTTGCCTTGGAAATAAAAGTTGTTTACTGAAGTGCACGTTGTTTTTTGTGATGGGTGTGGCCATCTAGTGACAGGAGTTTGAATTTTGGAAGGAGTGTTGAATGTTTGAATTTGGAATGATGGAAAGTTTGGTGGGTTGATTGATTTTAGATTATTTTTTATATTACGCGTTACACTAACAAGTATAAATTTTTTTAAAATTATTAATTCCGTTATGAATGTTTGTCAAGAGGTGGCGATACGTTATGGATGTAGCACATGTCTCGAGGGGACCGACAGTAGGTTAAATCACGAGTGAAATCACAGAAATCACAAGAAAACATGGAAATCAAGAAAACTATATAATAATTACATTTTTTATGATTCTGTGTCCTGGAAATGATGGAAATCACAAATCATGAAAATCACGGAAATCCTCATATGATTTCCATGACTTCAAATCTCGTACGCCATTTATCTCACATTTTATCGAATGTCGGCCCCTCGCGGCCCCTCGAGTTCTTTGCAATTGAAAGTTGCTACCGCCATCTAGTGATGAAAATAATAAATTCTTTCCCTCATTTATTACAGATCAATCTACGCATGCTCTGGGACTATTGTCCCATAAATATACCAAAATAATTTGGAAACTAATTTACAGATTTACGGCATTTATGAGAATGAGCATTTAGCTAGAGTGTCAACAATTAAAGTTATATAATCAAAAAGATCATTTACCCAATTAGTGGAGACATCTGGAAGGGCACAATTTAGAATGTTCAAAAAAAAAAGACTTCCGGTTTACCTAGAAACTTTAAAAGTTTAGCATCACGTACTTCAAGGGGTACAGAAGGTACCCCTAAACTTTTAAATTTCCAACTAAACCGGAAGTCCCCTTACCAATCCTTCGAAATTGCAGAAATACTCAGAGGGCACAATTTAGAAGATTAAAAAGGGCACTTCCGGTTTACTTAAAATTTCAAAGGCTTAGGATCATAGACTTCAACGGGTATACTAACTTTCAATCCCCCAACTAAACCGGAAGTGCTTCTTTTGCCCCTTCTGAATTCATTACTCTATCTCGCACGAAATGTCCGAATTTGGAGGGTGCTAAACAAGCACTTCCGGTTTACGTATGCAGTCCAAATTTTAAGAGCACCAATTACAACTTGAGAACTCGGATTTCCTAAACCTTCAGACTTTGTACTCAACCGGAAGTACACTTTTCAACCCTTCAAAACTGTGAAGCATAAACAATAGATTCCAATCACCAAATTAGTCAGTTGTTTACCATCTCTTAATGGACTCCCGTCTTTATCGTTGTGCCCGATCATTATTAGAGTTGGTTTATCCTGTCACAATATTAGGTATCGCCATCTACTGATTAAATTTACATAAAATACAAAACATAAAATGTTTTACCACGAGGTCGCTTAGGAACGTG
>JAQFZO010000614.1:0-22491 GCA_034695885.1 Geophilus flavus
TTTTCATGAAAAAATCATAAATTTTCAAATGTTAGAAAATTTTCATGAAAATATAATAAATTAAAAAGTCTGAAATTTTTTCATGGAAAAAAAAAAATATAAACTCAAATTTCCATCTTTTCAATCCAAAATTCTAAATTGCAGGTCTTTACATTCGGCTGTAACGACGAAGGCGCTCTGGGTCGCGACACCTCCGAAGAAGGAAGTGAATGCGAACCGGGAGAAGTCGAAATCGACGGCAGAGTCATCCAAATCTCCGCCGGCGACTCCCACACGGCCGCACTCACCGACAAAGGCCAAGTCTACGCGTGGGGAACATTCAGAGTAACCAACCAACCAACCAACCAATTCAATCAACTTTGAACTCATTTTTCTTCATTTTCCCAGGATTCATCGGGCGCTATGGGTCTACTCAAGTCTCAATGCATCGAAAAAGCACCGCTAACATTCTTAACCGGTGTTCCCGTGTCGAAAATCGCTTCCGGTAGTGACCATTTGGTGTGTTTGACCAGTCAAGGGACGTTGTACACTTGCGGTTGCGCCGAACAAGGCCAATTGGGTCGCGTGGCCGAGTGTTTTTCGTCTCGTGGCGGTCGAAAGGGACTGGGTTTACTCCTGAGTCCGGGAATGGCCGTAGTCAGACGTCAGAAGGGAAAACCAGTTTTGTTCGATAACGTTTGGACCGGAGCTTATTCGACTTTCGTACGTGTTCAGGAATCTGGCGATATTTACGTTTGTGGGTTGAATAATTATTTTCAATTAGGTACGTAAAAAAAAAATTATTAAGACAATTTTATTTTTTCATGATAAAATTTAATATTTTAATTTTTTTTTAAATGTAGGTTCTGAAGATATAAGGAATCATTATGTTTTGGAACGTAGCGAATCGTTCAGTACGAAAAAATGGGTTCAAATTGCGGGTGGACAACATCACACGTTAGCGTTAGACGATAATGGTAAAATAAATAGAGAGAGAACAGAGTTTTAAACAATAAGTGCATTCAATCTCGACGAGTGAATTTGACTTCGCTCAAAACTAGATTTTTTGCAAATTTTTGCAAGTAAAATCTTAAATTTTCAAACATTTTCAAAAACAATCTTAAATTTTCGAATTTTTCCATTTTTTGATTTTTAAACAAAAAAATTCGAAAATTTCGCTTTTTTAATGTTAAATGTTGGATATTTTAAATGGTAAAATCGTAAATTATCTTTATTTTACAAGTAAAATCTTAAATTTTCGAATTGATTCACGTAAAATCGAAAATTTTCAAATATGTTCGTGTAACAATCTTGAATTTTCGAATTTTCCCATTTTTTGATTTTTAAACAAAAATATTTTAAAATTTTCAATTTTTACATGAAAAAATTTACTATTTTAGATTAAAAAATCCGACAATTAAAAATTTTTACACAAAAAAAACGAAAATTTACGAATTGACATGAAATAATTTAAAAAAATTACAGCTTTACCATATTAAACAATCTAAATTCAACATTTTTACATTAAAAAAAATCAAAATCTCAAAATAAAAACATTTCCTAGACCTTTCCATCATCCGAAAGACACACAGTATGCATCCCTCCTGCACAAACATCGATCATCTTCGTCGGCAAATTGACCAAACTCGGTCTCTTCCTTTCCATAACATTACACCCCAACCCCAGTTGACCCACATCGCCTTGACCCAACGTCAGAACATAACCCAATCCTCTCCTATGTCTGGGAGACCGATCAATAACTAAAAAAACAACAAAAAAAAATTAATAAATCATCAAAATCATCAAAACTTCACAAATTTTCTTCACTTTTCAATCTTTTCACATCACTGGCGATGGCTGAGGCCGGTTCAGGCAACGATCGTTTCCGGTTGACCAATTTCGGCTTAGCTACGACTTTTTTATGCGCATACGAAGCACTTTTTTGAACTTTATCCGGTTTGCTTTTACCCGGTGAATCTTTCACGTCAAATTTTACTTTTCCCCGATTATTTCTCGCCGGTTTTTTCTCATTTTTCTCGTCGTCCCCGATTTCATCTTCTTCTTCTTCGTCCAAATCCATCGGTTCCTCCTTTTCGGCCATCGTGAATTTATTTTTCTCGTTTCTCGTGATCTTCTTCACCAATTTTGTTCTCGTTTTACTAGTTTTACTCGATTTTTCCGCTTCTTTGACTGAATTATTTTTCCCTTTAGCGTTGGCAGCAATTGCGATGTTTGCCTTTGCCATACTTAACTGAAAAAAAAAAACCAAAAAAAATTTTTTTTTTACTAAAATTCGATACTGGGAGTGTTTTCGAAAGGGAAAAACGAAAACACGTGGTGAAGTTTGGGAGAAAGAATAGATTTAGTGAGAAAAATGGTTGAAATTCAAATTACCCGCCTAGGTCTGGTCATATTTTCGTCGTTTTACGCTCTATCACAATCCTGTCGAAGATAATCCCCACAATTAATTACATACAACGTCCGTTTACACACCTTTCAAATCTGCCAAAAATGTTTTGAATCCATATTTTGGATTATAAAACCAAATACATCTTGTGCTACCTTCAAAAACACACGTTGTCTCCACCACAGGGAAAAGGGACGATGCTGACACTCGTGCGCATGCGCCGGATAACGTTTTAAATTTTCCAGTCCACTTTTGAAGGAGTTATGACGTCGTAAGTGTGAAATTTGCAATACTCTCGTTGTTTTTTCGTTTCCTAGTTGAGTTTTTTTGTTTTGGAAATAATAATAAAAAGTTTTTTGGTGTAAATAAATGATTTATTAATATATTAAATACATAAATATTTCTACCAATCGTCTAAATCGTGTTGTGATTCATCGGCGATTGAAATTTCGATATCGTTATCAATATTTTTCTCTCTATCGTCCCATAAAGAATCTAAATTAACGGGTAAATCTTGAGATACGGGTAAAACCGGTGAATTTTCTTCTTCTTTTTCACTTTCCGGTTCGTTTTTGTCGTCGGTAACTTCACCTTTTTCCTTTTTTTCACTTTCAACGTCGCTAACTTCACTTTTTTCCTTTATTTCACTTTCAACATCGACATCGCTAACTTCACTTTTTTCACTCGTTTTTCGTTCAGGTTTTTCACTTTTTTCACTCGTTTTTCGTTCAGGTTTTTCACTTTTTTCACTCGTCTTTCGTTCAGTTTTTTCACTTTTTTCACTCGTTTTTCGTTCAGGTTTTTCACTTTTTTCACTCGTTTTTCGTTCGGGTTTTTCACTTTTTTCGCTGTTTTCATTCGTTTTTCGTACGGGTTTCTCAATTTCATCCACAAATCTCGTACTATTCAAATTCAGAGACTCTTCCGGTTCAAAATAATTCCCATTTCCATAACTTGGATGATTAATAGTATTATTATTATTATTATTAATACTCTCGTCGTTGAAACTCCAATTTCTTTCTCTGGAAAATTCGAAATTCCTCGAGGGTATCCGAACTTGTTGAATCCGTCTGTGTAAATATTCAGTTTCCTTTTCCAAAGCTGCGAGTCGCAGGTCCGGTGGGGTCCACGAATTCATTTGTAATTGTAATTCCGGTGGTAATCTCTGAACGTCCAACGAAGTGTCGTAAAATGTTTCGGCGGCGTTGAGAGTCGATTCGTGTCGGCGATGACGAAATTCGCCGCGTAAACTGTCCACGACTGAATGTAACTGCGAATTTATCGTCACAACTTCGTCGATCCTACAAAAAAATAGAAAATTTGAGTCAATAAATTGAAAATTTGAATAAAAAACACAAAAATGAGCAGAAAAATACGAAATTTTGATGAAAAAATGTAAAATTGTGTCGAAAATGTGAAATTTTGATTAAAAAACGCGAATTTTAGTCGATAAATAATAAAAAGTGATGGTTTTTTAACCTCAGTGCGAGGGATTTGTTGCTATCGAGCGCAGAATCGAGTTTTGCGTCGAATCTTCGTCTTTGTTCTTCCCACAATCCTCTGTCGAGTCGGCGATTGTCTCTTTCGACTTGTAGTTGTCGTTTCAAACTCAAAACTTCCGACGAAGGTAAACTCAGTTGCGAATTCAACGAATGAACACGAAGTAACAACTCGTCTCTTTCCGCCGTCACATCTCTCAATTGTGATTTCAAACTTTCAAAATCAGTCACTAAGATTTCGTTTTTCTGCAACCGCGTCACATCAATCAACAAATTTTTATTCTAAAAACAGAAAAATAAATTTAAAAAATCAAAATTTTATTAAAAATAATATTTATTAACCTCAAAATCCAACTTCCGGTTGATTTCTTTGAATTTCTCGACTTCTTCCTGCAATTCTTTAAGACGATTTAATTTTTCTTCGCTGTCAAAATTGATTTTTCCATATTTTTCCGTTTCTTTTTCCAATTCGATTCGTTTTCCGTCAACTTCTTGTTCCCTTTGGCTCAACTGTTTCACCTTTTCGAGGAATTCTTCACGTTCTTCGAATCTTTCTCTCGATACGAGTTGTCGGACATTTTCCTCGATCGCTTTTTCTCTCTCTTTCAAATTATTTTCCCGCATGTTTAATTTTTCTTCGCGATTTTCCAGTTTTGTTTTTTCCATTTCAAAATCGACACGAGTTCGTTCGGCGGTTCGTCGTGCGTCTAGTTCTTGTTGTCTCGCAGAATCGAGTTGTGAGAGAATTTCCTGACGTTGATTGAACGTGTCACGTTCCAAGGCTTCCTGAATGAGATGAAATTTTTGATTAGAATTTTGTTTTTATGGTTTTTGATTAATGATTATATTTTTTATGATTTTTACTTTTACTGAATCCACGTGTCGTCGTGATGTTATTTCTCTTTGGACAAGTTCTTCAAGTTTGTCTCGATGTTCCTTCTCGAGTCGTGTGGCTTTTAATTTTAGTTCTTCCCGACATTTTTCACGTTCTTCCATTTTTATCGATAAAATTTCGTGATCCTAATGAGAAAATAAATTATAAGAATTTTTATTAAGGAAATAAAAAATTGTAAACGAATTTATAATTAAATGACAAGAAAATTATAAATAAACTTTTAAATGAATTTATAAATGACAAGAAAATTATAAATAAACTTTTAAATGAATTTATAAACGATAAAAATATTATAAATTTGTTTTTATAATCAAAAAAAATTATAAACGAATGTATAAACGAATTTATAAACAAAAACTGTTTAGTGCATTCACGAATGGCCAAAAAACTCGTTTCTTGCCCGTAAAACGCGTTTCGTGGCCGGAAAAAGCGTTTTTCTCTTCTCTTTTTGCTTTAAAAACTGATTTTCCTCTTATTTTTGCTTTAAAAACGAGTATTCCTCTTTATTTTGCCTTTTAAAACAATTTTTCATCATGAATGCGCCAAACATTAAATTCTTCACCTTAAAACTCGTCAACTCTTCTTTCAACTCTTTCCTCAACTTCTCCTCAATCAATTTCTTATACTTCATAATCTGAAACTCCAAATTTCCTTCCAATTCCATTTTACTCGCACTTTTCTTCAACACATAAAAATCCTATTAAAAAAAAAAAACAAATTCAAACATTTTTCACATTCTTTCCAATTTTCCACACAAACCTCAACTGCTTGCAACTTCACCCGCAAATTCTGCGCAACAGACGTCGTTTCAACCTCAGTTTGACACGATTCGTGTTTAATCTCCCGATTTTTCATCCGAATTCCCATTCCTAACATTTGTACAAAATAAAACAACAAACTACTCTCTCTATCCCCAACTTTCGTCATCAAATTCTTATAAATCTCCGACTCAGAGTCGATATTAAGCAAACGAAGAACGTCGATCAACGTAAACATTTCTTCCGCACGATTTAACGTTCCGATTTCGGCCGCAAACACCGAAAGTGTGTAATTGTATTCGTAAGTCTTCAGATGATCGCCGACGAGCCAATTTAACACCTGAGGGGGTTAGAAAAATGTTTTTAAAAAATGTGAAAAATTGAAATAAATGTTTTTAATACTTGTAAGAGTAAAGCGCTCGTTTGTTCGGATGTTGTTTTCGTTACTGAATTCACTTTTCCACCGTCTAATTCGAAAAGAAGTTTTTTTCTGAGTTGAGAGCGAAGATTGTCGAAGATTCCATTGTGTTTGAATTTCATGTAAAGTCGTTTCCGAAGTTCTTCCGCCGATAAAATGTCGCCACGGTCCATTTTTGAGGTTAATTTGCGATAAAACGTCCAAATTTCTAAACAAATTTAAAAATAATCAGCCATCTTTGTATATTTTATGACGTCAGCACTCTTTTTCCCATCTACGGAAGTCTAGACGGAGATCTGCTTCAAATAAATACGGAATCCTTGAAAATTAAAGTGTACATTTACAAAAAAAATGTCACCAAATGTAGTTTTTTAAATCTTATGACTGAAAACTGGAGAAAATAGACATTCTGAAAGGCGGGGAAAGAAGAAAAATTAATCTTTGACTTTACAAATTCCAATAAAACTTTTCTTTTCCCCTTTTGCCATATCAAAAGTGAGTTCTAGCGAACACAGACTTCCAGGATGTCCGTCCTCTGGAAGTTGACATTGAGGAAATCGACTTACACAGACACATTCAGTCGGCTTACTTATAAAAAAGAAAAATGGACAACGAAGAAAACCAGAAAGTTGAAAAAATTTGCGGATATCTAGAATTAAGACGATGGGTAAAGTCAAAAAAAGCTTTTTTTTGTAAATTTGTCATTTCCGTTTAAAAAAAAAAAAAACAATTGCAGAATCCATTTCGTCGATGGAAGAAATATTGGTTCGTTTTGGATACAAAAACACTTTTTTATTACGAAAGTAAAAAGAAATATGAGAGACTCGGTCGTTGCAAAGGCTCGATAAACATGTCGATGGCCCAAGCGGTGCATCCGTGTACCATCAGCAGAAGTTATCCGTTGGAAATTGTAACCCGTACGAAAACAATCGTCTTGGTAGGTGATATTCAGAATTATGATTGCATACTGGTACATAGCATGAAGATAGAAATTCTATACAGTTGAGACTTGCCTGGGGCAGTCCTTCTCCTCGTCTTTCTTCTTGGATGAATTGTTTTCCTTATTAACTGTAAGTGATTCTTTATTTATTTTATTTTGCAGTCTGCTTGCGATGAGGAAAACCGACAAAAATGGCTGAAAGCGTTGCTCAATTCTCTACATCTTCCAGAAGTTTCTTCACCAATTATGAGGTACCTAATTTTTTCTTTAATTAATTCCATTTATGTATAAGAGCTCAGCCGGCATAAAAAGCAGTCCGCTTGTATAAGAGTCCTTTTTCCTCCATTGATTTACATACTGTATGTACGTAGTGTAGTAGGTATAATTAAAGTCCATTGTAAATATCCTCGGGCGGATAATTAAGAGCAACTTTGTGGCCCCTTTTTTGTGACTTTGACTTCCAGCCATACATTATGGTAGTAAAGTAATCATTACTCTCGTTCTCTTTAGGTATATGAAAGTGAAACAATGGCTTCTATAACTACTTGTGATTTTAGAAGGTCTTTTAAAATTAAAAAAAATTAAAAAAGCTAAGAAATATGGGATCGGTTACTGTGAGAATTGAGATGCACACACTTATGATGAGTGTAAAACATCTACCGTTTGTTAACAAGACATAAAAACAAAATATACCTACCGTACCGGTAGTTTGCTTGGTGCTGTTCTTTTCTACTCTTGATTTTTTGGTAAGCTTGTAATTTTCAAATCTTTTTTCTTTTTGTTTGTTGCCAATTCACTTAAAATGCATATTAATATTCTTAAAATATGCTCTTTTTAAGCAAATAAATATTGAAATAAGCATTTTAAGCAATTTTTGTGTTTTTCTTGATACCCACTCAGTTTTGTGTGCTGAAACTGAAAGCAACTGCCATATTCCCAACTCCATCCACTCTTATAACTCTATTTATTTATTTCAAATAGACGGTTAACTTCGAGAATCAGTGGTTTTGTCCCGACGGACGAGGCAGACAACGCTCCTCCTCCTCCTCAATCGAGCGAAAATTGTATTCCAGAAAAAGAAAAAGAAAAAATGCATCCATCGCATTCAACCGCGAGCACGAGTGAAAATTTAAACAACGACCCCCTTCAGGGAATTTCCAGAAGTTTATACGAAGAAATAGTGGAAGAAGTCGTTCTTCTCACCGGTAGAAAATTACTACAAAGAGAAACGAGCGAAAACAACAACAACAAGCAGCGACAATCGCAAATGCGCCCAACCCCTCCGAAACCTCCACGAATAACCCGTAAAAGCTCGTATCGCTGCACCGTCGAATTGGACATTTGCGCCAACAAAGATGTTGTTCGAGTGAATCAGACAAGTTGCGAGTTAAAACCGGACGACAACAGCGAATTTTACGAATCTGCAAACGAATCTTGCTACATCACTGCCGAATCTAGCGAATACGAAAGCGACACTTCGGATTCCGGCGGCGGCGGCGGCGGCGGCGAAGAAGAAACGGAGAATCGGAGAAATTTGACGGTTTTGCTTCGATCTCGTTCCTACGATGATCTTTCGGTGAAAAGCGGGAAAAATTTCAAATCTCGTTGTTCTTCTTCGTTGAATTGTCTCGTTCATTATTAATGAGGAGACATTATTCATTATTTGAGACACAGCCAATCAATGCCTTTGAATTGCTCCAGCAGCTGTGTCTCAAGCTGGCGACAGACACTTTATTCATTCTATCTATCTATGGGGATTATCCTTGTTGTGTGCCCAGAATGAGCATCGGTTTCGGTATTCTTTGAATGAATGAATGAATGAATGAATGAATGAATAAATGAATCATGTCACTCGTCTAAACTTATTTGAAATAAAACGTTTATTGCAAATATAATTTATAAAATCCATTTACCAATGGTAGTAACTTAATCGAGTTTCTCAACTTACGTTAAACTTTATGACTCATGACGATTTTTAATTAAAAATTCCTTTACTTAAAAAAAGGTAAGTAATAATGTATAATGAATGGAATTTAACATTTTCTTATAAAAAGAAATTTAAAATTTTTTTTTTTTTTTTTTTTTTTTGAGTTTTTATGTTTTTTGTAAATTTTTTTTTCTCTTCTTTTTTTTTCTAAAAAAAGGAAAATGTTTGGAAACCCTTTGGTTTATCAAGAGATGATCTGAAAATGGAATTTAATGTTAGTGAGAGGAATGATGGAATGATCGTAGTTAGAAAAAACTTGGTGTCTGACCACGAACGAACGAACGAACGAACGAACGAACGAACGATGCTACTTGTACACCCATCGTCCCATCTTTCCCAAAAAGACAGTATAGTATGTACAAGTATTTGATAAATAATCCAACAAACCACTTAAACTACGGTACCGTACCGTACGGTACTTGTAGTAGAAAACAATGCATAGCAGCATTTGATGCGACGTCTCAGGGAGATACTACTACTACAGTAGTAAATCGGATGTCCGAGTTACATCTGAGTGCTGGCTGGCTGCTGGCTGGCTGGCGCTGGGACATGCCACAAACACAAATGTTCGATTTACTTCCTCCCTCGATGATTCGACCAAATTTGGTGGAAATCATCTCATTGTTCCAGTATAAGATAGTATGGAATGGATAGGATAGGATCAGCGCATGCGATCGAGTGAGTAACCAATGAAAGAGGGCCTCGACTCGACTCGATTCCCAATATACGTACCGTAGGTAGGTATTATGAAATGAAATATCACCGCCATTTTCAGTTTTCAGTTTTCAGCTTGTAACTATTTTATGGTACATACGTACTAAACAAACTGATTGAATGAATGAATGAATGAATGAATGAATGAATGAATGAATAAATATATGGCGGCAAAGTGGGCGGAGTTTCTCGTTACTAGGGTCCCTAGGGACGCAACAGTTAGCACGCCACTGCCCACTGCCCACTGGCAACAATGAGATTACAAACAAGTTTCACTCAAGGTTGAGCAAGGTTTGCCCGCCACCGCTAGGACAATTTCGCAAACTTCACAAACTTAATTGGGATTGCATGGGATGGGATGGGATCATTAACCGGAAGTTAGTCGGTGCAATAACAATCGGACGGGGGGAACCTTACAGAGTCGCTCAACCTTGACAAAAAAAGTGGAACGTTTGTCGGAAGTCAGTGACAAGTGCTAAAATGATGGCTCGGATATAATTTGGACTAATTAAGGAAGAAAATGGGAGACAGACAGACAGACAGACAGACGTACTGTGATACTAGAAAATTATTATTTAGGTTTTCAAAGTTCATGTGACTGACTGCCAAAACAAAGCCCTTCACACGAAAATGCAACCTGCCGCCATGCAATGCAATACTAACTAACACGCCTCGCTCGATACCAAGCGACGCGAAATTGTTAAAATCGTCTTCACTAGATTACGTATCTATCAAGCAAAATTTAAAGCAATATTTTAGGCATGAAACGGAAAGAACTAGAAGTTTGCTTGCTTGCTTGCTTGATTCATTTGATTGACTGTCTGTCTGTCTGTCTAATCATCATCATTTATTATGCAACCGATAGAGCGAGCGGGCGGGCATAAATTTGATGAATTTGTAGCTCACTAAAATTTAAGATACGGTACCAACGTGTAAAATTCAAAACTAAAATTTGTTTTAATTTGAAAAATGCAGCTAAATTAGTATTTTAGTGAAAACAATTATGGTGGCGGCATTAAAGAAAAATCAACTAATCAACTAATAAATAATAAATAAATAATTCAATTCGTTAGAAGCCAAACTCTGGGATGAGGAAAAAATGACACTCCATTCCAAAACGGAGGCAAAAAAAAAAAAAAACTTTTGCTCGTTGTTTTACTGCTAAAAAAGCATTTACTCAACGAGATTCTATGTTAGAAACAGGAGAAGAAGGTATACATACATACATACATACATACATACATACATACATCAGACCATTGTTGCCATTTTTTTGAATGGTGGCCATGGCCATGCCTCTCTCTCTCTCTCTCTCGCCAGTGATTGGCTGTGATAGGGTTATTTATATCTATCATGCGACAAAATTCTAACTTTTTGGTCACTTGCTGATGATGCATGTTTTGTGCTATCGCTTTGCAAGGACTCGTATGTGAACAAGGCTTTAGAGGCTTTAGAGGCTTTAGAGTGAGTACCCATTGGGTAAAGTACAGTAGTACACTTAACGTAACTTGTCATAAAAGTGGGACAGGTTAACAACTTAGCTTGCTCTAAGGGTTTTTTCCTCATTTGACCCCTTCTAAGGCAAGGAGAGGGAGGGTTCCCCCAACTTCTGCCTTTACCCCTCCCTACTTGGCGGCGTGTTGTTTGGACTGGACAAGCTACATTGCGTGTACCGTACTTTACTTATGGTAATAATTAATAGCGCCACCAGAGGGAGGGAAACAAATCGTGGTGACCAAGTTTTTTCTAACTCGTGATTGATTATTTCATACCGATCTGACGGTAGCTTTGATGAATTCTTTTCTGGGAGACAGATCAAAATCTGGAAATTTCGCGTAAACTTGTCTGCACACAGTTTTCATGGTGATTTCCTCTAGATTCGCGCCGTCCAGAAGAGATTTGATCAAATCTCGCAATTCCTCGTCCGTCGGTGGCACTTTTCCTTTCTTCAACAACGGCTCGTCGTCCGAACTTTCGCTGCCGGATTTTCCCGCTAGGGTTGGTTGATTCGATAAAAACGATTAAAAAACGAGAAAATTAAATAAAATTTTGAATATTTACAACAACCTTTGTGCTTCTTAGTAGTTTTTCCCTTTTCGCTTTTTCCCTTCACCGGTTCCTCTTCCTCTTCTTCCTGCGAAAAATCATTTTATTTACCGTATCCGATTTTCGTGTGATAAAATGTTGTTGTTAAATTACTTTGATTTCGTCTTTCGCGACGTTATTTTCCTCCTCTTCTTCCTCCTCGTGTTTATTATTTTTCTCGTCGTCGACGTCCTCTTCTTCGTCTTCTTCTTCTTCTTCTTCAACTTCGTCGTTTTCCTCGTCGTTTTTCTCGTCGTCTTCGTCCTCACTTCCGGATTCCGATTTCAATTCGTCCTCACTCTTTTTCGAATTCTTCGCCCCGCTCGAATTTTTCGCTTTTTTCGTTTTCTCTGAAGAAAATAATTAAAAATAAAAATTTTTTATTATAAAAAATTCAAAGTTTCGTACGGATCGAACCTCGCTATTACGAACTACGACATAATAAATAAATAAATAAATTTTCTTTCATTATTACGAGCAAAAATCAAAATTTTAATCGGATGAATCGAATTTGCATCGAATTGTTACGAAATTCCTTCGTAATAATGAAATAATTCGTCCTTACGCATTGTTTAGAATAAAAATCGTACGAGAAATTTATCATACGAAAATTTCATAAAATAAAATTTATTTTTATTTTTATTTCCGTACGAAAAAACACAGAATCTCTAATAATAACAGAAAAAAATTCGAAATTTCGATATTATGAAGCCTATTTACGACGAAAAGTTCGTAATAACGAGGTCCGTTCGAGCCGTAATAATAAAGAATAATTTTCCAACTTTTCGGTTGAGGCAATTTTTTCGCGGGTTCGTGAGGTTTAAGCAGAAATTCCAAAATCCTCGCAACAATTTCGTCCTTCGTGCCGCTTCTTTCGATATACATCGCTTCGCACATTTTCTTCAAAACCGCAGTCGTCAATTTATCTAAACCATTTCGTTTCTTCTCAAACTCTGACGAATCTTTATCGAAAGTAAAACCGCTGAAACGACGAATATTTTTCCTGATTTCATTCGGCTAAAAAAAAAATTCAAAAAAAATTTTTTTTTCAATAAAAATCTCGAAAAAAATTCAAATTTTCCAACTCAACTGCACCGGGCCTGTTAAATAACAGTTTATGAAGCGGTTTCAAGTCTTCGACTTTCATTTTCTGTAACTGATGCTCGATTTGCGGACAATCTCCGAGTTTACAACCCTTTCCTTCCACAATTTCCGCTTTTTTATCCTTATTTGGTTGATGAAAACTCAACGCAAGTCGCTCAACTTTCTTCCGTTCGCGCGCTCCCGTTACTTCTAGCGGCAAATCCAGTAAACCGGCTGGAAAAATACAAACAATCAGTGAAATTAAACAAAATAATTTCATTTTTTTCAATTAACGTTTCAGCTCTTCTTGATCTTCTTCTTCGTCATCTTCTTCCGATTCTGTCTCGCACTTGTTTTGCTTCGATTTCGGAACTGGTTTTTTCGAATTTTTATCCATTTTTGGCTTCGTTTCTTTCTCCGATTCCAACGATTCCTCTTTGTTGTTTTTGCCTTGTCCCTATAAGGTGAAATTAACAAATTTTAATCATTCCAGTCAGATAAAGTTTTTTTTTCTCGTTTTTTGCCATCAAAATGCAATAAATACGGTTTTTGCAACCGATGACGTCATTCGGAGTTTTGGATTTTTTTATTAAAAGTGATGAAAATCGTATTTTATGCATCGTTTCGGGTTTATTTATTACCTTTTTTGATACGGTGATCTGGTTTTTCGTCGTCGATGACATTTTGACTGCTTTTCTTTCAAAATGGCGGGTACGGATGGACCGCGAAAAATACGACCAATTACATTCGAGCTTTCATCCAGGTACAGACTACCCTGACGACGACTCACGTGTTATTTCATTGGTTCAGACACCTTTATTACCATCAACAAATTTTTCTTACAAAAACACTTAAATAAGACATAAAATAATCCCAAAAAGCAAAAAAACCAAAAACTACAACAGAATAAAACCAAAAAACCAAAATAACAGTACATTCTAAATTCCACCTCCATGCGCCAACTCGCGGCGACACGAAGAACCAAAAAATCATTAAACCGGCAATAAAAAAAAAAAGTGTTCACGTGCCCATCACATGGACAGCTGACAGGAAGCACGTGCAGAGTGTTGAGTTTGGACGAACCGCTTAGCCCTTTTGGACCCATTTCGCTCGAGTCTTTACGTGCTTTTGGATTTCTCAAAGATTATCATCATTTTTCCGATTATCTTGTCTCGTGTAAGTAGAAAAAACAGTGAAACATAAATCAAGCCTCTATTGAACTACACGCCTTGGTCAATGATCCAAGGCCGTCAGTTCGCGACAAAATGGTGATCGCGGGTGATGAACATCCGCGAGAGGCCATAAATCACATTTTTATCATAATTTTCACACTTTTTGAGTGAAATTAATCGAAAGAAACGTCGTAAAAGATTATTTTTATCTTTATTCGACGATATAGACAATCTTAATTCATTTTTATAAGATAAAATTAGGATTTTTGATTTTTTTCGTTTGCGAATCGTCTTTTACCTTTTTTGACGTGAAAATCAATTATTACGTAGTGTGGATTAAGGTCTAAAATCTTGGAGTTTTGTGTTTTATCGCACGATGCATGAAAATTTGGTGTTTTTTGCACCGACACGGTGCAAAGCCAGGTCGTTTCACCGAATGTAAATTACACGAAAAAAATTCGTAAATAAATAAATTTAAAAAAATGGAATAAAAATAAAAATAGAATAAATTATCATTGAGAAGTCATTTACCGTAAACGAGGTTGTCGGGTGAGTTTTAAAAAAAAATTCAAATGTGTAAATTTTAATTCATGAGTAGAAAAATAAAAAAAATTAAAATGGCGGATGAGTCATTCTTCCCATGATTCATCGCGCGCGTGCATCAGTTTTCGCCGCTTTCGTTCAGTTTGGACAAACTGAAGGTCAATATGAGGAAAATAATTTGTTTACGTGATGTTACCAGTGTGTACCGTCCAGATTTAGATATAAATACGATTTGTAAGATCATACGATCAGTTTTGCATGAAAAACTCGCTAAGCCGCATCGATTTCTGGTCGTTTTTTATTTTTTAAAGTGCAAAAAATGTGAAATTAATTTTTTTTTCATTTATTCAACAGATTTGATGACATTTCATCGATTTCCACCATGCCGAACGTAACAAGTTTCCTGAAAACGAGTAAAAAACAAACAGAAAAACCGCACCAGTTGCTTCCGATCGACCGGTCGCCACGTTTGGGTCATTTTTGGAGAACAAAAAACGGGAAAAACAATTCAAATCTTCCGAAAAGTGGTTCGCAATCACGTATGGTCAGTTCGACAAGCGTTTGTCTGCCAGAATCATTTTATTCGAGTTCGACACAACTCCCGAAATGCAACACGGTTGCGAATTTCAACAACTGCACAACATCATCATCGCACAACAACAACAACAAAAATTTGTCAACAAAATGTAACAGCGTGTCTTCCTTTGGCACGTTGCGTCGTGGGGGGAGTTCATTATGCGCGAGTTTGGCCAGTATGGGGTTGTCACGAGCGGCTAGTATCGTTAGTGCGAATTCAGTGAAATGTTCGAGTCACGTGTCGCTCGTGAGTCAATTGGAACTTTGTCGGTTGTGTCTCTGTGACATGCCGCAGTCGCAAATGGTGAATCTCAGGCAGTGTGGATGCAAATTTTGTCATTATGTGAGTGATTTTGACGAGTTTTTGGTGAATTTTTACTAAATTTTTGATTTTTTTAGTGTTTACAACAGTATGTGAGGTTCCAAGTGACGGATGGGAACGTGAATGTCACGTGTCCCGATGCGAATTGTGAGAAAAAAGGAATTTTAACGCGAGATGAAGTACGTAAAAAAAAATTTTTTGCATTGAATTGAATTTTTAATGATTTTTTAATGTTTCTTAGATCTCTTCGTTAATTGACGTGCAGTTATTTGACAAATTTCAACGCTACAAATTAAATTACGGTATAAAAATACATTTTTTAATTTTTTTCATTGAAAATTTAAAATTAATTTTTTTGTTTTTTGTTTTTTGTTTTTTAGATGTGGCTTTGGATCCGACACGTGTCTGGTGCCCGAATGCGGGTTGCGATACGATTTGTGACGTGCCGGTTGATTCTGAATTACCGTTTTCGGTCACGTGTCAAAACTGCAATTTGAATTTTTGTTCGAGATGTAAATTTAATTGGCATCAGAACGAAACTTGTGAAACAAACGCACGAAAAAAAGCAAGATTGCAAAATTGTGACGAAGGGTACGATGGGAAATGTGGAAAATTGTTTTGTTTTGGTTTTTTATTTATGTTTTTTTGATTTTTTTGAATAGGTTGATTTTGTGTGAAGACGAAGACGCGTGCATCAAAAGATGTCCATTGTGTCGAATGCCGATTGAACGGGACGAAGGTTGCGCACAAATGATGTGTAAACGATGCAAACACGTCTTTTGTTGGTATTGCTTGGCATCACTAGACGTGAGTTTGTTTTTAAATCGTCACGTGACATTTTCCAAGTCAAATTTCTTAGATTTTAACAAAATATTTTCGGTTTTTTATGTGGTCTTTATTTTTTTTTGTTGGTTTTGACATGATTTTTAGCTATTTCCGAATTTTTTCACGTAATTTTAACAGATTTTTGGTATTTTTCACAATTTTGAACATAAAAAATAACAAAAATCGTCTGTAAATTGACGAAAATTAAGAAATTTCGTGTGTAAATTGACAAATATCACGAAAAATCGTATAAAAGTGAAGAAAATCTCATAAAATTCCATCAAAAAAAGCCAAAAAACAGTCAAAATTGTATTGAAAACACGGAAAATTTGTTAACGTCGCATATAAAAACTGAAAATCAATTCAAATTTCGAAGAAATTCGAGTTGGAAACTTTAATTGATTGAATTTTTTTACTAAATTTTATTTTATTCATTTATTTTTATCAGGACGATTTTTTGTTGCGGCATTACGACAAAGGACCCTGCAAGAACAAATTGGGACATTCAAAAGCCTCAGTATTTTGGCACAGGACACAAGTTGTGGGCATTTTCGCCGGATTCGGACTTCTTCTTTTAGTGGCATCGCCATTTTTGTTACTGGTGGCGCCCTGCATTTTGTGTAGTAATTGTACCGGAGGTTGCAAGAAATCCTCATGTTCCAATAAAGAAGATGGCGGTGATAACGGCATCGTCGTCACTTCTAACATAGTGTGAAGAAGAAGAAGAAGAACAAGACGACGTGGACGACTAACAAATCTCACATTCCCTTAATATGCTAGTCATTTTTGATAATAAGAAATACATGAAACCTTTATACCTGTTTGCCAGCCGCTGACCTGAATTTGAATTTATAAATTTTGATTTTTTTCTTTATTTTGTACAAATTTTCCTTATGATTTTTTCATTTTTAGTGGAAATGTTGAAAGAATGCCTTTCTTCACTGCCATGAATAAATTGTTATTATAAAAAGTATAATTTGTTTTGTTTATTTATGAATTTCGGGAGGTTTTTGATGAAGATTTATGAGTTTATGGTGAAAAAATATTACGTTTTAGCGATACGACTGTGAAAAAGACGAAATTCTCGGATTTTTCGCGTGTTTTTTAAATCAATTTTAATAGAAATGTTTGTTTCTAAAATGCTATTATTGATAAAAAGTGGTTTTATTCAAATTTATGATGTGAAAACATCATATTTTAGCGTTACCGACTCTGAAAAAGAAGAAATTCTTGCATTTTCCGTTTTTTTTTTTATCGGTTTCAGTGGACATGTCGATAGAATGCGTTTTTACAGTGCCACTAATGATGAAAGGTGGTTTTCTTAAAATTTTATTAACGAAATCAATACATGAGATGCGACTGAAGATGCGACAAATCGAGCGACAAATACAAATCACGTTTTAGCGTTACCCGACTCAGGAAATATACAAAATTTCGCATTTTCTTTGTATTTTTTCTTTTTAATGCAAATTTCGAACGTAATTCTTTTTGTTTTTATAGAAAAAATTCAACAATTAAGTATGAAAATTTAAATTTACAAAGGAAAATCACCTTTTCTCATCACCCGACTGCAGAAAAATCATCACCTTCTATCTTTTCTTTTTACAAACAAATTTTCCTTACGTCTTTCATTTTTAATATAAAAATCTATTTCAAACTCAACGAATAAATTTTTATCACAAATAAAAACCGTTTATTACACTTTATTCACAAATTTCGATACATATTTCGCAAATAAAACCTCACCTTTTACCATCACCCGCTCCAAACTGATTCACCGCGCATGCGTGAACCGTTGATTCACACCCAGAAAATAAAATATACCCAGTAGTAGTGACGCAGGGTCTCTCTCTTAGAAGTGTTCGTCGAGTCGAAAAAGCGAAGCCTAACATCAGTAATGTGTTAAAGAAGTCGTAACTTGGGATTTTTAGTTAGGTTTGAATTACAAAAAACCTTATAAACCCAATTAACTCACCAAAATTCCCTCTACACTTGTGTAAAGCTCAAAAACTTCGCCTTTTCTACGCATTTGACGAGGTTTAGGCTTACCCCGCACAATGACGATGAAATATTTGAATTATTCGACTTTTTTCTTCTTTTTTGACTGTTTTTAGGCGAATTTTGTAGACATGGCAGACGCAAAGGATGATATGAAGGATGAGGAAAAGACCTATGGAGGTTGTGAAGGGCCCGACGCGATGTATGTCAAGTTGATTTCATCGGACGGTCACGAATTTATTGTGAAACGCGAGCATGCACTTACCTCAGGAACCATCAAGGCCATGCTCAGTGGTCCAGGTGTGTTGGAAATAATTTTTAAAGGGGTTTAGAAGGTTAATTTTGTGGTTTTTTACAGGCCAATTCGCTGAAAATGAGACTAACGAAGTGAACTTCCGTGAAATTCCGTAAATTTTCATAGAGAAACGATTAAAATTGAAAGAAAAACGAGTTTTTGTGTATGAGAAACGAGTGTTTTGAGGATAATTTTTGAGATTTTTCTTTGATTTTAAGTGATTTTAAGTTTTTTGTCACGTGGTTTTAACGGTTTTTTTTGTTCTTTCTAAAGAATTATGCAAATTCTGTTATTTTCTAAAGGTTTTCGTTCTCTGAAAAATTTCAACCAAATTTGAAGCTAGGTCATGATTTTAGTGGTATTTAGGCATTATTAATCAATTTTTGTCTTTTGGCACGTGGTTTTGATCGATTTTCGCCATTTTTTAAGCCATTTTAATAGATTTTTCAATCATAATACGATCGATTGAGGCTATTTTGTTGTTTCAAACCTTCAGAACACGACGATAACCTGAAAATTTCGTTCAAAATTACGAAAATTAACTGGAAAAAGACGAAAGTCGGTGAAAACCACATCCAAAAAGGCGAAAATCAATTAGAAAAAGACGAAAATTAGCGAAAATCACTCACAAAATGATAGAATATCCGTAAAAACTACATCTAACTGACAAAAATTATTTAAAACCAAATAGAAAAAGTCGAGAATCCGTGAAAATCTCTAATAAACAGACACAAATCAATGAAAATCTCGTACAAAATGATAAAAATCGATGAAAATTGCTTCCAAAATTCCGAAAAATCATTTAAAATCAACGAGAAAATTATAAAAATCGTAAAAACCTGACTCGTTTCACTACATAAAACTCGTTATAATTTTATCCACCATCTAAAACATTTCTTTTCCCATTCCAGGAGTCACGTGCTTCAAAAAGTATGCATGTACTTCACGTACAAAGTTCGATACACAAACAGCTCGACAGAAATACCCGAATTTCCGATTGCACCCGAGATTGCCCTCGAACTGCTGATGGCAGCCAATTTCTTAGACTGCTGAAGGGGGAGGAGGAGGAGGAGGAAGAAGATACAACAAAATAAACAAAAAATATATTTTGATCCACAATTTTCATTTGGTATAAAAAAAAAAAAAGTTTTAAAATTTAAAATTTTGTTTTAAAAAATAGTAAAATTTCCGTTTTTGTTTACATTTACCTTTTTCGTAGATTAGTTAACTAGGATTTAACTAAATTCAATGTATCGTATTAGTGCATTTTCAGTTTAAAACGGTTTTTCTTGTTTTCTTATGGAATTTCGTTTGATTTTTTTCAATTTTTTTTATTTTTTTTCAATTTTTTGATTTTTTACTTTTCATTTTTTTTAAAATGTTTGTTTTTTTCGCTTGTAATAACGTTCTGTAAAATCCACAGCAGGCTCTGTAATTACAAGTGTACACAGAACTATTTTTAAATTCAAAGTATTTGCTCCGTGCTTAAGATACAAGAAATAAATAAAAAGATAAATTTTAAGTTGCTGTAAGATTTCACCATAAATAAAAACTATTATAAATGGTATATTATGTGGTTTGTTTATGTTTTTTATTAAAGTAATTATATATATATATGTAGTATACATAAAGATGTAATATTTTGGAATTATCTTTTGTTCATTAATGTTCCTAGGCGGGCTAGTTCGTCCGCCCCTTCGTTTCCGGCGATTCCCGCGTGGCCTTTGACGTAAATCTGAAAAAATTGAAGAAAAATGTAAATTATTGTGGTAATTTATGTGAATTTTTGAAATTTTAAGCGATTTTCTTCACTTTACCAAGAATTTTAAAATGTTTTTGTCATTTCGCGTACGATTTTAAACGTAATTAACATGTCTCAACTGGTAAAATATTTAAAACATAGCAAAATGCGAGTTGATATATGAAGAAATGTACGAATAATCGTGAGGCAAATGACAGAACTGTTTAAATTCATCTTAGAAGTGAAAAAATTAACAGTTTCTTTTGTTCTTTACACGATTTTAAATTATCTTGGTCATTTAAACACTATTTTTAACTGATTTTTGAAGTTTCATACACAATTTCAACACATTTTTGTCATTTCTCACACATTTTAAACGTAATTAACACCTCACAACCGTTGAATGGTAAAAAAAACCGCAAAATGCGAGTTAATAAATGACAAAAATATTAAAAATCATAAACCTGCGCTTAATAGAAAAAAAGAAATTCGAGTTCAAAATGGCGAAAAAATTTCAAAATTCTCATTAAAAATGTCAATGATTTTACCCAATGAACTAAAATTCCGTTCATGGCTTCGTCCAATTCAACAAAATCTTCTTTATTTTTAACCAGTCCACCCGTCGCTAACTTCCAATCATTTTTTTTCCATTTCTTTATCCATTCGGTTATGCTTTTGATGAGAAATTGACTGTCGGTGTGTAAATTTATTTCCTTCAGTCCCTCGCCTTTCGCTTGATTTATTGCACGAATCGCCGCGTGGATTTCCGCTCGGTTGTTCGTTTGACGACCTTTCAACGGCTCACTCACGTTTCTACATAAAAAAAATTGAAAAATTCAATAAAATTCATTAAAAAATTCTAAAAAATTTAAAAAACTTTACAAAATTCGTTAAAATTCATTAAAAATTCAGTAAAATCAAATTTAAATTCCTACAATCGATGATTTGGGCCCCAATAAACTCCGATTCCACCCACGGCTCCTTTATGCCCATTCGCTTCGCACGATCCGTCCGTAAACACCGAAATACAATTCGGATCTAGAGAAAAAAAATTTTAAAAAATTGTTAAAACATTTAAAATCTTTATTTTGTAATTAATTACTGGAAATCGTCGATGGTTTCTTGAGATTCAATCGCTTCGATTCGTTTACTTTTCTCGGTTTTCTCCGATTTTCTGGATTCGGTAATGGAAGTTCCCAGTTTCCAGAACTCGTCGATGCCGAAAAACCTCCAATTTTCGTTTCTAAATTGACTTTTCCTAACGGTATGTATTCCACACTTGTTTTTGGACCTGATAAAATAAAATTTTAAAAATATAATTTTTTTAGGATTTTTTAAATTTTTATTTTACCCGACTTAAATTCATCTATGAACTTCAAAGCATCACCTTCGCTTCGAAATTTTTTAAACTTTGGTCCGCTGAATCCGTCCACTTGAGCTTTACATTCGTCCCTGTGAAAAAAGGATTTATATGAAAAAAAAAATATTATATTTTTGCTCTTAAAAAAAATACCACGTGTGAAAAATTCCAATTTTTCTTCCTTTGGCGACCGCGTAATAGTTATTTTTACTCATTATCCTCTTCACAATGTCTATAAACCTACCGTAGATATTTTGCCTCTCATACAAATGTCTCTGAGCGACTTTATTTACATCGACGCACACACACGCCACAGCTAAAAACTTGTTTATGCCGCGCAACCGCACTATTTTTGTCAGCGCCATTTTGAAAGTTACGGAAAAAAATATTAAAATTTATTAATTGAATTAAAAATTTAGATATTTCTATATTTCAATTTAAAACAGGGGATAACAATTGTAAATTCGAGTAAAACCCAAATCACATTTTGAAAACCTCCCAAGCGCCATCTGCGGGGAATTTTCAAAACTCCCTCCTCGGCCTTATTTCCTGTTCCCGACAGCCTTTTCGAGGTGTATCGTGCATGAGGCTTATGCGACAGGCAAGGTAACACATTTTCCAATCTTAAAAATTGTTTTATATAAAAAAATCGGGTCTTATAAATCAAATATCAATCGATACGTTTAAAACACGTAAAATTCTGTGTAAATACGATAGAAATCTGTTCGGATGATGGAATTTAATCGTGATGAACTCCGATTTCTTTCAGATGTTTTCCACAACCGCTAAATTGCTGAAACCAGCGGGTGAAAAGCCCGATGAATTCGAAACGAGTATTTCCCAGGTAAATAATAAATAAATATTTATAAAACACGAAATAAACAATTTTTTTTT
>JAQFZO010000615.1:0-22476 GCA_034695885.1 Geophilus flavus
CCAAATGAGCTGTTCCGAACAAATTCACATCGTGGCAGCAGGAGACGGCAGCGACATAAATGGTTCCGAAATTGTGCTTGAAACACGAGACGAAGGTGGGACTGGAAACTACTGTACTGACAAATAATGAAATTTTATATTTACAAGTATTTTATTTTTTGAAAATTTTACAGATGGAAATAATATTATCCGTCTGCAAGATGGAACGATTTTGAGATCTGACGTAGGTGGGGAAAATCAAGAAAATGTAATATATTGCATGATTGTGGAGAGCGAGGAAAAATAACACGAATAATAATTGATGGAAGGTATCGTGCTTATGGATAACGATTGGACAGTATTTCCGTGTTAGTAAAATAATTTCCCAAACATCGTTGGAATTGTATGCGGGAAAAAAAGATACTGAAACGAAATATTTAGTTCTTTGTTAGATATATACAGTTTATTTTGCTATTAATAAATTACACTTAAGAGATTTTGCATCTCGAGTTCCCTGTCAAACCATTTATTATGTCATTACACAAGAATTGATGATAAAAGGAATTTGGAGAATACGGTATAGGATGCGTGATTTGTGAAATCTTAAAGAAATGATTTTTTATCATGTGCCTTTCCTGAATGCTAGAAATTCTATGCAACTTTGTAAAAATTTAAGTTCTTTATTCAATTTATTTTTAAAAGATTTCAAATACAAATATACATACAAAATACATATATATCTCTATATATCATCGATTTAGTTCACGAACACATTTCTTTTAAGTTCTGTAATAAGTGCAGGTGATCATTCAAATGTCTAGTTAATTCGATAAGGAAAAAAATTTATAAAATTCATTATTTATTCCGACTTTCCTTTCGAATTATTCTGGCTGGATTCGCTTAAATCGTTCATTACGGCGTTTGAGTTGGTTACGTCGAGTATCCAGTCAAGAACTCTGTACGGGACGAAGCTACGTAAAAATTTAAAGACAGTAGTTTCATGAAAATGGCATGTTATTTCCAATTATTATTAATTAATAACTTACGTTTTTATAATGACAAATATGTACAGATATTTTGGTAGGAATACAACTTTCGAATTTATTAAAATTTCTTTCAACATTCTATCAACTGCATCTTTGACATCAAGGGCATAAATTTTACTGAAAAGAATGCCATTATTAAATTTACTTTTCAAAAAGTAATTTTCAATCATGGGAAACCTTTACAAACATGATTGATGTTCAGTTTCGTAATAAACCGCAATATAACACTGACAGTGAAAGACGTATTTTTCTTTTAGGTCAATATCATTAATCATTATTTTTTTAAATTTCATTTTCCTGCCCTCGTATGTTTAGGAAAATATGGTTATATAAATAGTTTGAAAACTTACCCTGAAAGTGTAATTGAATCAATTTCATCATTCTCCATGATTATCTTGCCCGGGTATATTATTGTCGTGTTGATATTTTTATTAATTAACCTCAATTCCTGGCGTAAACTGTCATTAAATGCTAACAACGCGCCTTTGCTGGCGCCGTATGCGGTTATATTGCTGATTGTAGCAAAGGCTGCGAAACTTGCAATAGTTACAATATGGCCTTTATTCATTTCTAACATAGCTGGTAAAAACGCTTTAGTAGTCTGGAAGAAAATAAGCATTTGAGGATCTTTTAGAGGGTTAACTTAACAAAAAAATTATTAATATTATTTACCCAAAAGTTGGAGACTGTATTTACTGCAAATGTTTTGTCAATTTCATCATCTGATAGGTCTAAAAGTGATTTTCCTTGCCATATTCCGGCGTTGTTTATCAATATTGTAACGTCGCCTACTTCTTTTTTCACTTTCATTGCCGTTTTGTAAACGTCATCTTTGTTGCCTACATCGCAGGTGTATGTAAAAGCGATAATCCCATCGTCTTTAATAAGTTTTGCAGTTTCTAAGTTTCCTGAAAACGGGTCACACATTCTGTAAAGTTTTCTAACAAATTAATCTATCGGCAAAATCAAGTGACTTACCTTTTTCATCGATATCCCAAAGAACCACTTTTGATGCAATTTTAGAAAACCTTATGGCTAAAACTCTTCCAATTCCTTGTGCAGCTCCAGTGATCAACACAATATCGTCTCTCACATCTTTCATTAAGTAACTAGCTGGCCACAAATTACAAAAAAGACTCGCAAAAAGGCTATGTATGAGGTCAAAAAATGAGCTAAAAATTCCCATGGTTAGTTTCAAGTCAGATAATTGAATGTTGTATGCAATTCTCAAACGTGGATTACACTAATATTACTGTCATTAGTGGAAAAACAGGGAATAAAGTTGACAACAGATGGCATTTATGAGCGATGAGTTCTATTTATCCAGCTGTTGAAGGCCATGCACATTGCACATTCTACAGTAGATGTTATACAGAAATTTAACTAATCTGTCGCCGAGCCATGCGCAAGAAAATTTAATGGAATCTCTGCACTCTGCACTGAAAAGCGTCAGTAGAAAATGTGATGGGTTCTTTTTTCTTTAATAAAAAAATTATTCTTTGGGATATTGTTTCTGTTGTTGTTTATAAAAGAATACACAAATTTTTAGATAGATGAAAAAATATTTTAAACTTTATAGCAGTATTTTTTATTTATTGTATGTCTTAGAAGTGCCATTATAGGACGTCACTTGAATTTCACTTAATTAGGTGAATCGCGGGGTTTAGTTTACGCACTTCTAGGTGGGGATGTAATAAAAAACATGATTAGAAATTTATTAAAATATAATTGTCTTCACTGTTGCTGCGTTGATCGTATTTACAGCACAAAATTCATCTAAATTCATCTGGATGTAATGAAATTTCACAAATGTTCAGAAGCTTAATTCGCATCATTAATTAAAATTACTAAAATTTCAAAATGTCTCTCGTTGAATTTTATTGGCCCAACCACGAAAACTATTCATGGATTCAGTAACTCCCCCACATTTTTCAAAAGCTCTGTAGTAGGCTTTCCATGGAATCATCCTAAAAAGAAAGAAGAAAAAAAAATTTAAAACCAGTAAGGTACACAATTTCAAACAACATTAAAACATTCCATCACGTCCCTCCACTAACTGTAAGTTCTAAATAACGTGTTATTTTTGTAACGTCAACATTCGTAAATTATCTTTGATGCAATTCAGCAATGGTTAACTCTTAATCCGAGTTCAACAAACTCAACGTAAACACCTGTCACTAACTGATATAAGGAGTAGTAGTAGCAGCAAGTAAAAATGCCTGATGAATAATCAACACAGACGGTGTTGTTGATAAGTAACTGGGAGAAAAAAGAGTACAGAACGTTTAGTTGTTATAATGCAGGCGTTTCTTACTCCCAGTGACCCCATTTTTACTCAGCAAACAACTATTTGTTGTTTGTTGCCCGGGTAATATAGCAATGTCAAAAAAACAAAATTAATGGTCAATGGTCAGTGATAATAAACAAGGTAATTTAGAGTGTTTGAAAATTTTCAACCTGTGATTTATGGCTAGCAATAAAATTGTTCAGTTCGGGTAAAAGACGTTTGAAGTTGTGGAAAATTTTCTCTTCATTTCTAATACAGAAGTGAAGAGAAGAGAAGACCCAGAGGGAATGGTTTTGCCTTATGACAAGTTTGGTCTTTATGTGTAATGCCATGCCCGACTTGACCCACTTTGTGCTCATGTCTGTTTTACAAATATTACACAAACAAAATAATTTAGAGTTAGTTGATCCATTGCTTGAGAATGTACTGTCAGTTAATTATTTTTTTTGTCTGTTCGATTATTTTTTTAAAAAATTAAAAATTGGGAAATTGTTCAAGAAAATTTTCCTCGTCGTATATAATAACAACTGTGTTTATTTGACAGCTGGTGCTTGATAAATTACTTACTGCGTTGCGTGAGTTTTCGAATTGTGCAAAATACGTTATTTTTATCGACTTCCCACTTCCTAAGTCTAATTATTGCTCAAGAGGGGGAAAACAGATGGCTAAAGTGAAAGGACTAATTGTGCACGTGAATGTGAGCTGAAAGCAATAGGTTAACCGAGCTGGTTTAACATAAATGCTATGCAATTATACAGAATATGAGGAAATATGTCTTAGATTGATGTTTATATCCGGGCGAGAGTAAAACTAGTCGCATTTAAATATTAAAACAAAGTTGAGTTTGAATTTTAGACGTCACTTACACCAATTGAAATGTATTTTAAAGCTTCAAAACTCAACTTTGTTTTAATATTGAATTGACAGCTACCGTACTGTTAATTTAATACAGTAGTTTTAGTTGTGATAAACTACGCTTTCTTAGTAAAATTCGTATTTTGACTCAAAAATTTAAATAAAAACGCGTTTTGCACAATTTGATCATCAATTTATTAATGTTGTTAATTCTGAATAAATTTATTTGTGGCATTACACAATGCGTACAAAATACAAATTTTATTTAGTCTTCATAGTTTATCGGTCTGTAACATAGTGTAGAGATGATCCCCCAAAAAAAAGATAATGGAAAAGATTTTGGATGTACAAGTAAGAGCACGGGAATTCTTGCATAAAAAACTTATAAATATCTTATAAATATTCTTTAAAATTGTTAGTTAAGTTACCGAGTTTTGTTAATCAGATTTAACACCACCACCACCGTTACGGCCTTGGAATGTATCCATAGCTTTCGAACCACCAAATACATTGAAAACATGATTAAAAAGTCTATAGGGTACAATCCTAGAAAAAATAAACAAAATATTATTAATATTTTAAGAGGTAGCTTTACCAGAACTAAAAAAAACAAAATTGTTTTCTCTGTATGAAGAGATGAACTGAACTATTATACTTACATTTTTAATATAATTAACAAATAGCAATACTTTGGTATGACGATCATTTTACTATTTGTGAGAACTGCATTTATTATTTCATTTGCCACATCTTGAGGTGTGAGAATGGGCAGAAAGCTGTAAAAAAAAAAGTAAGAAATTCCATTCACTATTGTCTTTATAATACAGTACAAAGATATAGTAATCTTATTATGAATATTGTCATTTACATTTTATTGATTAAATAAAGAAAAGAAAAGTTAGTTTCCTTTATAGGAAGAAAACTCTCACTGAAAAAACCTATTATAATAACACGCCACAAAGTAGGGAAAGAGGTCTCTCTAAAAAGGCCGTTGCTTTCTCGATGTGTAGAAAGAGAAGATGGGAGTAGAAGAAAGGGTCAACACTTGTACTCAGGTCAAAAACCTCGTTTGTAAGAAAGGAAGAAAAGAAACAAAAAATTGTCAGTCATAGTTTTGAACACATAAAACTCCAAGAGGCGGATGCAAAGTGGTTTTAGAGGGCAATAGGTAGAAAGTGCTGACAATAAACATGAAAGAGAAGACTGGAAAATGAAATTACTTTGATTTCACCCCATCAAACATTCCCGTGTTGACGAAGTAAGGACACACGACTGTCGTGTGAATGTTTTTTCTACCGTCTACACGTAGTTCCATTCGTAAAGCATCGTCAAACCCGACGGCTGCGAATTTACTCGAGCAGTAATCTGCTAATCGATTGATTCCACACATTCCAGCCAGACTTGCTACAGTTACGATGTGTCCTCTCTCCATCATAATCATATCGGGTAAAAAAGCCTTTACGGTCTGTAAATAAACGGAAATGAAATTAATTCAAAGGAAATGGATATAAAAGGGGAAAAAAAGTCGAATTCCTGAGGAACTGATTTCCTGGAAACATCAACTTTTTTTAAAAAAAAAATTATTCATTATTTTTTTTAGAATCTTCGTTTCTTTCATTTCCCTAGTCAGTTTAACGCTTCCTTAAGAGGGGCGGAGGGTCTGAAAACTGGTATTATTAAGATTAAGGATATGTTGGAAGGAAAGTTCCGTTATTAATTTCAATACGGAAACAGAGTTAGTTTAATTTTTAACTATAAAGAGAACACAGCAGGTATTCACATCGCACACAAATTTTTTAATTTTTCGAGTGCAACTGGTGGTCTGGAACCGTTATGTAACAGATGGCTGTGCAGGATTTTAACACGAAACAAAATAAAATTATTATTACCCAGAAGTGTGCTAATATATTGACAGCAAACGTTCGTTGAATCATATGATCTGGTGAATCCAACAGTGGTTTTCCTGTTACTATTCCAGCATTATTTACCAAAATAGAAACTTTTCCCACATCTTCCTTAACTTTTTCAGCCGTTTTGTAAATTTCATCTTTATTGCTTAAGTCGCATGTGTATGCAAATGCCTTTCCACCGTCATCTTTAATCATTTTTGCTGTTTCTCTGTTGCCTAAGAAAAGAAAAAAAATAAAATAAAAATAAAATGATAAGAAATAAAGAGCCAAAAAAATCGAGGAAGTTGATTAAATCATTCCACTTCCTGTTGAGGAAAATTGGCGTTCAATTGCGAGTAAATGGAATTACAAATTAAAGTCAAAAAAAAGGTAAGGCATATGTTTGACAATAAGAGACAAAGTCGGTCAAGAACAGACATTTGATTAAGAATCTGGAGACCGAATTAATTTATAGCCCATGAATAAAAATCTTGGAATAAATCATTCCGAGGGATTAAAGCGAGTCGAGGAAGCAAACCGTGGCACATGAATAGGATTCGAGCGTGGGATTTCATTTATTACTTAAAGAGAAAAACAGGAAATCAAGTTATTTTTAATCTCTACTTTTCTCCCATCCCCAGAAATGCAATTACTGTGTGTAACCAAATCCCACAATGGTAATAAAAAAGAAGATGGCTGACTCACAAGTTGATTCTTCTTGGATTTTTATAGTGAGATTTATTAGTGTGTTTACGTGAATTTCTGAGCAATTTGTGATCGTAGGTTCATAGTCTATTTCTTAAGGAAAATGTCCCAAGCAAAGGTTTGTTGACCCACATCACTTAAAAACTGTAGATGGGTCAAGGGAGAACTGGTCTACTAATTCCAATCATACATTTGAAAAAAAAAATAAGAGGAGAAAAAAATTGTTTACGATATTTGTATCGGGTAAAATGAAAATGAGAAAAAAAAATGATGAACAGGAGTATCGTTCTCGCCGATTTCTTGGATTTATCAACAAGTTTTATATTTTATTGAATTTGTTAGAATTTTTTCTAATTTTTTTCTAATCTGTGAAATTTATCGGAGGAAATTTATCTTAATTTTTATCGTCAGCAAATATACCGAAAGTACTAATTTCAAGTGTATGCCACTGTCCTATGATCTCTGAAGTTCGAATTTCATTTGTCTTTTGACATTTCAAGGTGATATAGGTGAAGAGTATCAGTCAATTATTATTATTATTGTTATTGAGTAAAATTGATTACAGACGGTATTAAATGTTTGGTATATGGGTTTATGCATGTAGGCAAAAGAGAAATGAGTTTCAGATTTTTTTAAAAATATGTTTATGTGGTATCAGATTCCTGGCATTTAATGAAAACTGGAAAGTATCATATTTGGCTTCTTGAAGATGGACTTTGAATTAACCTTGAAGTTCGGGGGAATAAACCGATGGAATAAATGTTGGGGGAAGAAAACTGGGTCAACTTTTTTAAGAGGGGAGACAAAAAAATAATAGAAAAGTAGGAAAAGTTTTTTCCATTACCTAAACAAAATAGAAGAGAAAATTTATTAATTAGTACTCATTAAAATGAAATGAATAGAAAAATTACAAAGAAAAAACTTGTAATTGTTTATACAGATGGGAATAAAGTCACTGGGGGATTAATATAAATTACATCACGATTTTACTGTGCAAACGGTGTAACACTATCTGCATCAGTGAACAACTTTAACCTTTATTGTTCACCATTTATGAAATTCATCTCAATTATATAATAAATAAATATATTATCAACTGGCTAACTAGATAATTTGGATTACTGCCAAATATGAGCAAAAATAATTTCAACTTTAAGTGTAATTCCAAAAATCCGACTTACCTTGCTCATTGACATCCCAGAGAACCACAGTGCAGCCCAACTTTGAAAATCGCACTGACAACAATCTTCCAATGCCACTACCAGCACCAGTAATTAAAACTATGTCATCTTTCACATCTTTCTTCCTCCAACTACTCGGACAGAAAAATAACACAAAGCTTTCTATACTATAATAAATTAGTGCAAAAAATGCACCGATGATCTCCAGCACCGCATTCATCGTGAATGGCTGGCATCAACTTGCAAGTCGTGTATTTGGGTACAACCAACACTAGCGGTTGGCCGAAACCCCTGCCGTAGCGCCATCCATACATGAAATGGAAAACTAAAACGGCCTGTTTGAGCAGAACATCTAACATTTGTTGAAACGAATAAAAGTACTTGATGGAAAATCTGTAATAGTGGTGAAATTAATATAAAAATCATAATAAATTATTACAAATTTCATTAAAAATTGAATTTTTAATTTTTCTCGTAAATTTATTTTTTACGAGAAATTAGTAAAAACCCTTGCCACGATCGACATACAGAATGAGGCTATTGGCTGGGCGATACATCCACTAAAAGAAGCATGAGACATGTGACTGAGAGATATTTTATTTTGTGTTTTACTTTTTAAATGATTGCTTGAATGAGCCAAAGTGGCTATGTTCACGCACATGTGCAGAACGTACGGCAGGAGTTATCGCCAACTGCTAGTCCAACCACGGTCCAACCAACACGCCTGCCCTCTATCAGCAGTCGACTATGATGCTCACAGAACCAGTCCATGACAAGGAGAGAAACTCTGGTGAGCAGACCAGGTACTATTGTTATTATAAATAATTCAAATTGAAAATGGTTGATATTTTCAGTGCAGTTTTTATTCAAATTTTAAGTTACAGATTTTTTAAAAAACGCTTAATTTTATTTTTTTACAATCTTTTTACTATTTCAAAATGATAAAAACGAAAAAAACATTTTTACAATTCGCTAAAGCTAAATTGATTTCTAGCTTGAAAGCTGCCGCTGTTTAATAATTGTTTGAAAACCTTGAATAAAAATAACACGAGTGCAAAATTAACATTAAATAACTAAAATTTAAATAGGCTAATAACTAAAAAGAATAAACTAGACATAATCCATGGAAGTTAATACATACTACTTATTCAGTGGGCAGAAACCGGTTTGAACTAAAATCAATTGAATATAATAATTCATTAAAAAAAATAATAAAGCAACAGGAAAATACAGGATGGTTTTCTTATTTCAATATAGGAAGAAAATAAAATAAAAAAAAAGCAAACCAAACCCAGCTTTTGACATATTGTGGGCCTAAGTCGAGGCAATTTCGCCTCCCGCCAACATTTCTCTGACAACTTCGTCCACTGGTTTTGAATTCCACCCGAAATTCACCATGGCCTGTTCCTTGACGCATATACTGAGCAAAGTAGTGATGTTTTCTCTAAGTCTACTCAATCTAGATTTTCTCGCGTCTAGGCACGGTCTGCTCTCGCAACGGTTGATGACGTCTATCAACACGTCGTCGATGAGCCGTTTGGGCCATCCCAATTCGGCCAATACGTCGTTATCACTAACCAAATGGCACAATAATTTCGATATGTTATTCCTTAATTCCAACAGTACGGGCTCGTCTTTTGGAGATACGTTGTTCTCTACTTGTTTGCAATCGACCACAAAATCTTCATCGTCTTCCATAAGAGACTTGTCGAGTTTTCGCTGTCGTCGTTTCGGCTTCTTTTCCAATTTTTCGGGCAAGTCTTTGTTATTCTCCTTCACTAACGCGAGAGAATGAAGGATTCCTTTAGCCCCATGCTTCTGGTAGTAGTGATTGGTTATGCCTTGCGGGTGTATAAATAATTTGCCACAAACGTAACACGTGTGAGGTCGCTCGATCGTCACCGGATGATCGACCAGCAGCCTGAAAACATCCTTGATAATTTTTCTCATGCGTGTGGTGGCTCGTCTGGCTCCTCTGCTACGGATGCAAATGTCCATGGCTTTGACCGTTTGAAATACTAAATTGCTATCGCACGTGATCGGTTCGTCTCGTCGGGCAGATTCGATGAAGTCGATGGTCGATTCGAACACAGACTCTTCTTCGTCTTTGTTGTTTAGAAGGTCCCACTGTGCCTCCATTTCCACGTCTCCTCCTCCTCCGTCGCCCTCTTCTTCGTCTTCGTCCTCCTCGAATTGCATCTCTCCGAAAATGCTCGGCGAAGTTTGATAATTTGATGGGGTTCCGTGAGGCGGAGTTTCGCAGCCGCTTTCCATATTCGAGTTTTCCATCTCGTCTTGTCCCGTGGTCGTTGAAACGTCGTCGTTCTCGGTTGATGCTCGAAGGGCCGAGCAATTCGCCTTGTGGGCTTTGAGGGATTCCTCGTCTTCGAAAGTTTGTTGACATTTCAGACATACGGCCACATGCAATCCCGCAAACACGTCGTTTCGCAATTTCTTGATGACAGTGCGGCTACGGACTTTTTTTGGTAAGACCTTGATTTTTCCATCTGCTCCAATCGCTAATCTCTTGCAGTGTAATTCGAATTTTCTAAAAGTGTCGAATTCGCCGTGGCAATGTAAACATTGATAGACGGAGATCGGAACGTCCTTTTCGTCCTCGGGCTGTGGAACGCAGAAATGGGTGACGCGATGAAAGCGGAATTTCATAGAAGAGTCCACAGTTTCGTCACAGTGATCACATTTGTACATTCTTGCGTTGTTGTGAACGCGAAAGTGATTCAATAAATCTTCGCTCTTCCAAAACATCAAATTACAAACTTTGCATTGATAATCTCTGTGTACTTGCTGCAATTGAAAAAATAAAATCATAAATACGTGGTAATTACAAAATAAAATTTAACCAATTCACTCACTTTATCATGCATTTCAAGATGCTTTGGAGTTCGAAATATCTTCATACATTTATTGCATTCGACACTCGTACTCCCGCTAGCGTTCAGCAAGGCACTTTCGTTCAATGTCGATTTGAGTCTCTTTAACTCGTTGTTCCCCTCCAAATCCTCGCCTTCCGCCACCTCCTTTCCGCAAGTCTTCAAATGCGATTCGAGTGCCACATTACTCCCGAGAACTTTTTCGCATTGAAGACAACAAATTTTCTGTCCGCCACCTCGTACTTTTTCCGCTTTAGCCGCCACGCAGATCTTTTTGTGCGACTTCAAAGCTGTCAAAGTCTTTAAACCGCTTTTACATTTAGGGCATTTGAATACACGCTGTACGGGCGAAGGTCGTGTCTCGTTCGTGTTCATCGGTTCCGAAACGTCGTGACTCTTTAAATGCTCATCAAAAATCGTTTGATCTTCGAAAATTTCACGACATTCTTTACAAATCAAACTTTCGTTCACTTCTTTCTTGTATTCACCACTACACAGGGAACACACAAACTTCTCACTTGGTTTTTCACAAGTGCAAGGCGACCCCTGACAAACTTTACACTCTTTGTCAGTTTCTCTGTTGAAATTTGTTGCTTTTTCACACGTTTCACAGACCGACACAAAAGCAACTGTCGAATTTTCATTAACCACATTCTCTAAATCGTTCGAGACCGTATTGTTCCCCAACCTCCCAAAGGCAGCACTCGAATGAACTCGTTTGTGAACCACCTTAGCCCGAGGATTTCGAAAAGTCTTATGACAAACTTCGCATTGGTTTCTATTGATCAGCGGAGTGGAGGAATTATTTCCATTAGGCGTGGGAATGACGCTGCACATGACAAGCGAGGAAACCGGGCCGTTCAAGAGGATAGTTTCCGATTCGATCTTGAGAGAGGTATCCTGCTTCTCCTGTCCTTGTTTGATAAACTTGTCGATCGTGGTGAAAATATTCGGCGCTTCTTTGGCCGGCAAAGGCGTCGACGTGGCAAAATCCTGAGACAAGGTCACCCCGTGAATTTGTTTCATGTGAACTTTAAAGGCGGTGCGCTTGACAAACTTGCGTCCGCAGATGTGGCAATTCAACATCAATTTGCATTTTTCCTTGTGTCGTTCCAACGCTAAACTCTTCTTAAATTGAGCGCCGCAATAAGTGCAGTAATAACTGCTGTCGAGGCAAACGTGTCGCTGCTTCACTATCAAGCAACCGAAATACTGAAGACATTCGTCGCAATGCGATAATTTTGAACTCTGTTCGATGTGGCTTCGCCATTTGGCCTCGCTTTCGAACGTGACCGTGCAGACGTTACATGTGTACGCTTTGTAGCCGGAGTGAAGGATCTTGTGATGTTTCAACGCTTCTTCGCTCGGGAAATAGATTCCGATGCATTTCGGACACTTCAGATCCTTTTTTGGTTCTAATTTCGCCGTTTCTGTCTCTTTTGATTGATTGATCTCTATTTTCTCCATTTCAACAACTCGACATTTATGTTTCAATCGATACCACCTAACAAAAAACTCTTTAGTTAATCAACTACTAGATATTATTCATCTATTTTGGGTTTTTACCTCGATATAAATTGTTCACCGCACTTCCTGCACCTCGGACCCTTCACCAAATTTTGCGATATTGCCTTCTTAATCACTTTGTTGACTAATTTCTTAGCCACCGACTTATCATACGCAGCTGGCGTCACTTTCATTCTAACTAGCGAAATAAGAAAAAAAAGTTTATTATAATCCATTTAATCACACGTAGTAAACGTCTGATGCAACCAAATTAAAGCTGTTTATACTTACTGAATCATCAACTGACTAAACATAAATTAATACTGATTCCGGGATCTAAACTTTTAATCAAGATTCAAGGTTTCAACAGTCATTTCACTTCGAACGCCACCTAAAACAAGTAATATACATACGTTGAGCACAATACCGGATGAATAAAACAAAAACAATTAAAAACCATGCCCTAACATTAGTGCGTATTAGGGTCAATCAGATGGTAAAATACTTACTTTAATTTGATTAATGGATAACGTAAACGGTAATATCATCTCCCCACGCGTTCCCACGCTACAAGTGAACAGTGAACCAATGCTGAACAATACGGAATTGTGGGATGGAATTGGAAACAAGTCCCTCTACGCGCGCGCAGTGCAGCCAAATAAAACCGGTAGTTCTGTTGATAAGTCGAATAATAAACAAATTTCGATTGATTTAAGTCTCTTAATTTAAAGAAAATTTCTCTAAATAATACTAAGAGATCAATAAATAACTTTATTTCTTATAAATCTTGTTGAATAAAAAGAAAACAAAAGATAAAGTCAACTTCCCCTCTAATCTCTATGGATCTAGTTCTGCGGATTCATGACGTCATAAAACTCTGAATTTATACACATTTTTCACCGGTGATGACGTATATTTAAACGTACGATTGCTTTATTTGAAATAGTTAACATATTTGCCGCAAGGAGTTGTTAGGGTAAAGGAAGTACGTCACGTATAGCCCGATGATCATTCATCTCACAGTTCAAACACCAGCGACCGTGTAGGCCCGCCCTGATACAACATGTAGTGTATTTAATAATTTTTGAGTGATGAAGACGACCTGACTGCCGATATTTAGGATAATTTAAGCAGAGCATGACTTTAAGGACGATCCGACAATGATTCGATTTCTGTCTTGGTTCCGTGGTTGCAACAGACAAGTGGAATACGTTGATAAACGCCATTGTAGTTTGCCCAATGTACCTGATGAGGTGCTGCACTATGCTCGCAGTTTGGAGGAATTGTTTTTGGATGCAAATCACATCAGGGATTTGCCCCGAGTAAGTAGCAAACAGTAAAAAAATTAAAAATGGATGAGATAGAAATATTTAAAGAGACGGTGCAGTGCAAAACAACTTTTCCCAAGGCCATTTCAATCATATTGCAAATTGTGCTATGCACAGGTGTAGGAAATCGTTCCCATCTTATTTATTTTCAACAAAATTACATTTTATTCGAGAAACATGTCTACAAGTTCGCATTACATAACGTGACGAATACTCTCGAAACGTAACTCGGCTTTTTTTAGAGAAATATATTTTTTTTTGTATATACACCAGAATAAATTTCACAGATTTCTATGAACTATATACAGATTCGTGCACTGCCACTTCCGGATAAACAAATAGATAATAATTTGCCTTATAAGAATAAAAAAAAAAGATTTAATTTAACACCTAATTTGAAAATAATCCAAAACAAGGAAGTCTTTAATAAATATATTTCAAAATTGTTATTCGATATTTAAAAAAAAAAAAAAGGTGATTATGTCATATTGACGAAAACAAACGTGTGGATAAAAACATCATGAAAAAAATATACTCGTGAAAAGATTCCTTTTCTGGTTTGTTTTCTACCAAGTTTTATGGGTGTGTGAAGCACCAGTCTCTTCCATGTTTCATATCTGAGTCATGTTTAATGGTATCTTGATATTCAGCTCACTTTGTGTCGTTTTTTCCTATTTTTTTTCATGCCGTAGATAATATTGCTCCAGATTATGTTGCTCTTTTCTGTTTTGATTGCGTATAAATTGCTTTATGTTTCGCTAATTTTCGCATGTTTATATGTAGGATTAATAATTTTATTAGTTGGTACTGTTATTTAAATATGCATCGCGTAGTATTTTATGGAGTTAATATGCCGAGGTTGTTTCTTCCAACTCATAAATACGCGTTATGTTTATGATAAAAGATGAGTTTTCATGTTTTCTAGCTCTGCACGTGCGGAAATGAATGGTTGCGATTACGACGTTAATTAATTGATGAGTAATTTTTAATTTTTATTCGTTTCAGAATTTCTTTCAGCTGATGAAACTGAGAAAATTGGGATTAAGCGATAACGAAATTCAAAGATTACCTCCAGACATTGCCAATTTCATCAATTTGGTGGATTTGGATGTCAGTCGTAATGGTGAGAATCGTTCTTTATACCTTTAAATGTGATAAAAGGATTTAAAACCCGTTATTATTTCGTTGTTGAAGAAAAAAGAAAAAAAATTGTTCTTAAAGCTCTAAGTAATTGCCTTTGTTTCACGTTTTATTATATTTGTTTTACATTTATTATTTCAGCCTAAAAACCAAAACATTGAAAAAGATGGAACTACTTCCTCTTAAAAAATTGATGTTCTTTTTTGAGATTACTTATAAATATTAAAAAAAAAAAAAAAAGAATCGGAAAGTGTGGAAATAAAAAAGAGAAAACAAGATCATTGGGTGGAAATTGAACAGTTTTTCTGCACCTGAAAAACCCAACTTGTAACAAGATTCTTTTCTGATCTCCCAATGTCAGTAAAAAGAAGAGAAAATGGGAGGGAAGAAAAAAATGAGATGAAAATATAGATTTCCTTTAAAAATGTTAATGTTTGTGATATCTACGTAGAAATTACTCTGAATATACGAAATGACTTGCGAAGTCAATCCCAAGGACAGCTAAGGCCAAGGGCAGAGGGCAGTGATCTCGATTCTGAAGGAACAGGTTTAAAATGGCGGGATGGAGGTGAAAATATTCAAGATGAGCAAACGTTATGTTTCCATCAATATTAATAACAGGATAAATATTCATTTCATTCAATACAAACATTAAAATACAGTGAATTACTTGTAAAAACAATCGAAACCGTCTGGTGTTGCATGGCATACATTCGAAACTACGTATCGTTTGTCATAGTTAGTCAATGATGTGCAAATCTAGTACAATACACAATTTTTGAATAAAAAAACTAGCTGCATTCAAACACTAAAACAAAAATTGAATTTTAGACGTTACTTATTTACATTAAACTAAGAATAAATGAGTATAAGTGACGTCTAAACTCAAGTTTTTGAATACAGCTACTGATACAATTTTAGAATCCGAAAACTGATATAATTTTTGAATCGTGTATGAGGTAATAAGTCAATTTAAACGACGTCGTTATGATTGATGTGTTTTGAAAGTCGTACAATGGACGTATTTCAGTGTTCTGTGTTGTTTAATACGCCAGATGGTTTCGGTCGAATTGCGTGCAGTTAATTAAACCGTGGTTAAAACATACTAATCGATGCGAGTTTTGTGAAGGGTTTGATTAAATCTGCGTCTGTTATAAAATTTTATGCTCGAAGCAAAGAATTGATAAAAATCGTTGCTTATTTCTATGTAAATTAGCCATCGAATCGAGTTGCAAGTTTGTTTTCTAATGACCGAATTTAGCGAGTTTTATGTTGATTACTTTTGGTTGAATTTTTTTTTCTTTATCAAAACTCTCGAAACCACATGAGGAAATTCAAAAGTTATCTCGATCTACAGTAAAAGAGCGAAAGTTTTGTTTTGTTACGATGATGCAATCGAAAAATGGCGTCGGTCGACAGGTTGTTTCGTTTATTTAATTTTTTTTTGAAAATTTATATCGGCTACGCCTTAGGTTTGTTGACCCACTCAGCGGTCCGTGAAAGAAATATTCCTTTTTTTTTCTCTCTTTCTTCCTTTTGTAGAAAGTTGCACGGATTATGTGAAAGTATTTGCGCTTTCAGTTACGGGTCATTGAATTTGCACCTGTCTGCTCGAACTAACGGATTCACACTCGACCACTGCAACTACTATGCAATTTTTAACTTTTTTTTTTTTATATATATCTCCTTTTTTCATACTCATCTCTCCGATTTTTTTCTTCTATTAATTTTCTACTTTACTCTAACCCATTCGGGGCTCATAAAATGGGTTTTTTGTTTGTTTTTTCCCGTATTTTTCTCTTTTATTTATGGTGATGGAATTTCCTTTGCCGCTGTCATGCAGTGTGAGCATCGCAGGAAATTATTGCGTGCTTGTTTGAAGTAGTCATAAGGGTGGCGACCGGACAAATATAAAATAAAATAAAGAAAGAAAGAAAGAATTAAAAAGAAATCTCTCTACTTGAAGAAAAAAATTATATTTCTTCAAATAATCTCTGCAGAAGTGGTTGAGTTAATTCTATATTTTTTTTGGGGTGTAAAAAAATTTTGACTTTTAAGTGAAGTCATTGTGATGACAGCAATAAAGGCTTTTCCTCGTAAATAACGAGCTCTTTTATATCAAAAGGGCGTGTTCCTCTATTTTTAAATCCCGGCATAAAATATAAATAACGATGACGTATATAACTCTAATTTGTTTTTCTGATTTTTTCCCCAGATATACCTGACATTCCCGACAATATCAAATATTGCAAATGTCTTCAAGTAGCTGATTTCAGCAGTAATCCTATTTCCAGGTAAATAATTTTGTAATATTATATAATAATACTCGAATAAAAATTAAAAATATGGTTATTATGTTTTGAAAACATGCTAGACTCAAGGACTTGTTGCTTGATAATTGACTTTGATTTATAAACACCTTGGTCGAGCTATTTTAAGAGAGTTATTTTGTTGGCTACCGAAATGTAAGCAAAAGATTGCAGTGTCTTATACAATGTTATCTGTTTATTTTTCTATACTTTTTACTCAGAATATTTGTGGGGCCAATTTTATCGCATGGATAAAGGATGATGAGAGTAAACAAAATCGTTGACAGTGTAATTCATCTATTTACTAAGTGGAAACATTTGCTGGCAAATATTACCCTATAATTCTCGGATCAATTTACAAAGGTGTGGTTATGTGCGGCTAAAAAAAAAATCGAAGTTTTTTCGGGTTGTCTTCCGGTACAACTAAAAGCAGATGAAAATTTATTCGATTGGGAAAATATGATGCCGTCAATAAATTTGAAATTAATTCTGAAAAACATGGATTTGTTGGTAAAAAAAAAAAAATTTCTTGGTCATCATTTTGGAGAAATGTCATAACATGATCTCAAAGGAATATCATTTGACGTTGAAAAATAAAACTAAATACCTCAGCTTTTAGGTCGATCTTGTCATGCGTAAAAGAACGTTACATAATGCAATACCAAATATGGCCGATCCGTTGAAAATCCCGATTTTATGCTTGCAATTTTGCCAGACATGCATGTTAGTCCCAACAAAAAGAAAAAAGCAACAAAAGATGTTTGCACAATAGAAAAATTGTGACCTTTCAAGCAACCAGAAAATTAGTGCGAGAACAACTTTAGATTTCGTAAAAACCCCTCCAAAACCTCTGGCTCGCTGAATGCCTCGCAATTATTGATAGTTTGCAAGCAATGGCTGCATTAAAGCAGCAAAACTTACCTTACAAATTACAAAACCCTTTAAAATAACGATCGACAATAAAAAATCATTACATAAAGTATAATTAGGTATAAGAAACCAATATTGAAATTCTTAAAACATTTTTTCCCTTCATTTAATGCAAATTTAACGATGATTTAACTTCATTGCAAATCATCGTGCGTGAACCGAGATTAGTTAGTTACGAATGCATATCTCGAACTGTCTCGCAATTTGTAAGTATAAGTATAATGTATTTGACACCTAAAATTTATAGAGCAGAGCATAGCCGCTTTATTATCGACTCAGAAGGCGGGAGTGTCTCGCTTGCTGCGTGGTTATTTAAGTTTGCAATCAATCGTTTTAAAGAATTTCTGTTTTTTTAAATTGGGAGAATTTAGTTGTTGGATTACAAGCTGTTTATCTCGTCTTAGCAGCTTTGAGTTAATCACATATTACGAATCGCATGCGTGGTTAAGGCGTGAGTAATCTCGCAGCGATTAAATTTGTTTGATTAGTTTTAATGGGAAAATGTAATTTTTTTTTTGTGTGAAAAAAAATTTAGTCGAGTGAGTTTTTTTTATTAAGAAGACTTAACGCGAAATGACACACTTGATTTAGTTGAAAAAGTAGAACTTTCACCTTTTGAAAGATTTCGAAAAATCAATAAGTCTATAAATGGGAAATGAATTTCGGGATGTTGTTATCTAAAGTTATTTAAATAGAGTCGACCGTGCTAAAAATACGGTTAAATTGTGTTTGCAAAAGAAGGAAATTTAATTTTCTTTTTTTTTTAAATTATTATTCGGGAAAAAATTGAATTTACCGACACAAATCCACTTTGGTTCCTTATTTTTATTTACATTTTTACTCGTATTTACTGATAAAGTCGACAAAACTTTATACCATATTCGACTAGAAAGGAAATTCTAATTAATCACGGCAACGTTGTGTTTACAATCTTCGTTTAAAATCAAAATACGTCATTTAGATTACAAAAATGCACTCAAAGTAATGAAAATAAACACAAACTGAAAAGAATCAATCAACCAAACACAAACAAATAAAAAAAACAGTAATAAAATTCGAAATTTAAATTTTCAATCAAGTTTACCATTTTAATTACCTGGACACATGCAACGAGCATAGTTTAAAACGAAAATGAATTTTCTAAGTAGATTTTAATTTCGCTTTTCATGACTTTTATTCCACGAAGCATATATACAGTTATTATAGCATAATCACACGCTTTTAATGTCCGGCACTTAACTCAGACTTGATGAAAAATGACGTCGTTAAGGAAATAGCTGCGACTGACACTTTTAATATTTAGTTCTGAATAATAAAACTTCACTTTCATCCTCTTTAAACACTCTGGAAACGTGTAACGGTCCCCCAATGAAAATTCAACCTAGACCTCCCTTTAAAAGAAACATTAATTTAAAGACGCACTCTCTCAACTTTCTCTCTCTCACTCACTGATGAAACATCAATGTTTTTATTTATAAGTTTTATAAAGAAGAGCGCCATTAAATCAGAGGGCAATAAATATTTGATGGAGTAAATTAACCGTAACGCGAAATAACGTTGTAAAATGTTAATGCGGATCATTAAAATTGGAAAAGAAGGGCGAAATAACAATGTCGATTATCACCCGATTTAGTATTGAGAAATGTGCTACCATTTGATTCTCTATTATTAGCCAGGAATGCGGCATTTGAATAATGTTCGGACAAAACGGTTCGAGGCACTTCTTTTTTTTTTTTTAATGCATGCATCGCAATATGAGGAATTTGAATTTAATCATTCATTCATTCATTCATACCGTTTCAACAGGGGCCAAAATTGGCACACTTAAATTCTATTATGTAGTCGTCGACGTGGTCGCCAGAGTTGACATTTCTTCTCCATTCCACTACGAGCCCCGTTTGATTTATTAGATGTCGTAAAACGCTCTGCATATTTCACTAGTTTTCGAATAAAGGTTAAAGGTAGCCATGGCCATTTAAGCGAGATGGTAATTAAAATAAAATGGACGAAGCGGAACTTGAGTTCTCGGCGTTAAATAAAAGATTTCTTATATGGTCTTGTGGGCAGGAGGATGAGTGAAAAGACAAAAAAATCAAAATTTAAGCAAAATCGACATAGTTAGTTACAACAAGAATGGATAAGTGTTCCATTCTTGGTTACATCAGCAATCGACAATGCTGGACACTGGTCAAACGAGTAATTTACTGGGATTTGATAATAAAAAAAAATTTTTAAGAGTTTTTCTGCATAACTCACGTATTCTGAATAATTTCTGTAAATTTTGATTTAAATTTTAAAAAAATCATTATTTTTTCCAACGCTGAATAAAAAAAGTGTTGAGAGAACTGGTGTTCCCCTTTTAAGAGTGATGCTTAATCTCATCTTAAAATTGCTCTCTGGACTCGAATGATGATGCTGCATCGGAGTTAAAGTTCTTTGTTTGCTGTGCAGCGCAGGTAAAGCCGATATTGGCCGTATTATCCAATTAAATGGGAAAGTTAAAATCACTGTCGTTCCTTCCATTGTGGGAAATGACCCAAAGTGAAATAAATCCTCCAAAATGGACGGTATAGATAGCTATTTCATGAGCCACTTATTGCTGCAACCGGTATTACATCGCTGTAAGTGAAAGTCACCATAAGCGGCAGCAGCGATGAAATATCGGAAAATTACCAAATAAAAAACCATAACTCCTTTTTATTGTTTTATTGCACAAGTTTGGCAGATATTTCTTTATTTTCTTTTTTGTTTATTTTGTTTGTTTCTAGGCTTCCGCCTGGATTTACTCAGCTGAAGAATTTGACCATTTTAGGCCTTAACGACATTTCTCTCACGCAGTTGCCTGCAGACATTGGCAGGTTAGATATTTTTCTTTCTTTAGTTGGTGCAATATGAAAACAAAGTGTTTACTTTATTTTCTGGATGTTTTTTTCCTCGTTCGTCTTTTCCAGTCTGACCAATCTTCGATCTTTGGAACTTCGTGAGAATTTGTTGACATCGCTGCCAGATTCCATCTCTTCTTTAGCCAAGTTGGAGAGGCTAGACCTAGGGAGTAACGAATTAGAGCAACTGGTGAGTGTCTGGCAAATAAATAAAAAAAAAATCAACAATTTTGCTATTTTTATCTTGTGTAAATTGAAAATAGAAAAAAAAAATTCTGCTTACGCGGTGTTGTGGCAGGTGTCATCACTCACCTAAATGATTGAATTACTTATCCTTCATTAATATTCAATTATAATTTAAAAAAAATTATTTTAACTTTTAGTGATTTTTTTTTTGTTTGAAAGATGACAGATGAGGAAAATTTTTTTTATCTGAAATCTGGATTTCATTATGCGGATTATTTTAACGAAAGTTTCATGTCTTTGTTTTTTTTTTTTTTTTAGCCTGATAACATCGGTCAGCTGCCAGCCTTGCAAGAACTCTGGTTAGACTGCAACGAGCTCTCTCAGCTGCCCACGGTGCGTGCTTGTGACAAGGGCAATTTATTTTCACACTTTCACAAATCCCTTTTGAAAAACCCCTTTAAATTAATACCTTTATGCTGGAAAGTGATTAAAAGAGTTTTAAATAAAAAATTCTAAATATAGAAAAGTGAAAATGATGATGAATGAAGTTGTAGAGATGAAAAGTACGGAGTTTGTATATGAAGCGAGCGTGTAATTAAATTTTATCCCGGATGGGATTTCGGCGTCGTGATGAATGGCGGATGGGTAATTTCTTAAAAGTTGGATGAATTAGTTGATTAATAATTGAGCAAATCCGTTTGTATAATTTATTACAATCGGGACTTGACGACGGTTGGGTTTTGGACGGAGATATTTACATAATTTATTTGGTTTAATTTCAGACAATTGGCAATTTGAAAAGGCTCACTTGTCTCGATGTGTCCGAGAATAAAGTGGAATTTCTGTGTGAAGAAATCTCGGGTCTCGAGAGCCTCACAGATCTTCATTTATCGCAGAATTCTCTAGAGAGTTTGCCTGATGGTATTGGTCAACTGAAAAGGCTGACTGTGTTTAAAGTCGACCAGAATCGATTATTAAAGCTCAACTCACTGATTGGAAAGTAAGTTTTATATTTAATCAACAGGTTGAGTGTTTTTTTTTTTAATTTTTAAAATTTTTAATTTTTTTTCAGTTGTGAAAATTTACAAGAACTGATTTTGACTGAGAATTTGTTAAACGAATTACCTGCCACTCTGGGAAATCTAGTACATCTAACAAACTTGAATGTTGATCGCAATCGACTTCAAGAGCTCCCGCCACAGATCGGAAATCTGATCCAGTTGGGAGTTTTGTCCCTCCGGGATAACAGATTGCAATACCTACCTAGTGAAACTGGAAAATGTAAAGAATTACACGTGTTAGACGTGTCAGGAAACAGGTACCTATATATTTTTTTTTTTTTTTTTTTTTTTTTTTTAGCGG
>JAQFZO010000616.1:0-22468 GCA_034695885.1 Geophilus flavus
TCGAAAACTCGAATAATTTCCTTAGTTTCTTTGCTTTTGACGGTGAACGAGCTAATCGGCTCGACAGATACGATTCTGTCTTAGACCACAACGTTGCTCTTCGATATCGAAGTCGGTAAAATCCTTCCATCGACGCTGATGCTCAGCTTCCAATTTTCTTGTCTTTCTTCGGTCACATGGTACCGATTCCCATCCTTGATGGAAACCAGACAATATTTGATGTTTTTGCCGACCGATCTATGAAAAATATGAAGCGAACACTTTTTATTGGTGTTTTCCTCTTCTTTGCAGTCGTTTATGATGTCTTGAAACTCTTCGACGTCTTTGGCGACGTCAGTGCCATCGCTGCGTTTGCATTTCACGATGGTGACTTTGGGAGTACTGATGACGTATCTGTGGGCTACCGTGTAATTTTCCCCAGTTACTGTCACGTTGATTTTTACCTGCCGCAAGTTGTTTATAATGTCGAAACAGTACGGTTGCCGTTCACTGAGATGAATGGATTTGGTATCTGGTGGCACATTTCGACAATTCTGTGATGCAACGGAGCAAATTGCAAACAGGAACAGGAAATACACGAGGGTGACCGAATGCTCGACGGATGACATTTTGCAAAAATGTACGGTAATACCAGTGTGCCCTTCGGCTTTGCTGTACAACATGCTATAAGTAGTCGAATTCACCAAGCCGTTTTACCCGATCTCACGTCTAAAAATACCAATGTAAATAACTTTTCATATCGTGTAAAACAAATTGTAAAACATACCTCGACATGAATTCAATCCTTCGACAATAACAAATTCTTGTTTAATCAAACGTTTCATTTGTAACTGTTATGTATTTATTTACATATATACTCAATCATGAGACTATTCAAGATAAGATTAATTTGTTTGTTTTTATTTTCATTGTCGTCTTCCGCCGTGTCATGTTAGTTATAGATAATAGTAGATAAATCAATCACGCGCCTGACATTATAGCAGAAGTATTTATTTACTTCTGATTATAGTCATCGACATTGACAAGAGAGTTCACAATCATCATTGATATTATCTACACACGAGAAAATATGTCATTAATGAATTTTTTAAGTTTATAAACAACTTCTGATTCCCTAACACGATTGCATTAGACAATAATAATAATAATAAATAATACGGAGTAAATAAAACGGTGCGCAATTTTCACTATTCACCACCAGATGACACCACAGTAACTATTCATTCATGTCAGTGTTATTTATTTAGGTTAGTTGATTCCATAATTTCGTACTGCTTTTTTATTTTTCAAATTTTTTTGATTTTTTCCAAGCGAAATTTTTAAATTAATTTGATTCAGCAGCATAGTTTTAATAACGATGGCTTCTAGAAAGAAATTTGGAAATATACCAGATTACTCTTCGTCCACGGGACGAAGGCCTCAGAGTAAAACTTGATTCTCGTTCGTTCATAACATCCATTTCCATGATTCCACTTTTCCCCCCTTCCTCTGTTTACAGTCGTCGTCTTGCCAGATATCAAACACGTACAACAAGAATTCGACTGGGACTGCGGAATTGCTTGCGTTTTGATGACATTGGAGTATTTTTTTTTAAAAAAAATAAAAAAAATAAAAAAATTTGAATAAAAATTTTCATATTTCAGTGAGAAACAAAGAACAAAATTTATTAGTTCTAAAGAATCCATTTACAGAGAAGAAGGATTTGGTAAAAGGTATTTTTTTTGAATAAAATTAGGAATTTGGATTAAAAGTTTTCATTTTTAGTGTTTGGACCATCGATTTGGCTTATTTGTTGCGAAGATTTGATATCGAACACATTTATTACACCGTTACGGTCGGTGTAAACCCCGATTACCGATCTGAGGTAATGAAATGTCTTTGTAGACTAAGCTTTTACAGGAACTATTATTTTTAGAATTTTTATAAGGAGAACTTCCGTGCCAACGAATTTAGGGTGAACGAAAAATTCAATGGAGCGATCAATCACAACATCGTCGTGATCAAAAAGTATTCTCACGTCTATTTATTTATTTATTTATTTATTTATTCATTCGAATTTCACTTAATAATTGATATTTTTTCCCCTCTTGTTTAAACAGATCACTGGTTTTAAATGAAATTTTGCATCACATTGCTTGCGGAAATCCAGCGATAGTTCTCGTGAATGCAAATTTACTCGATTGTGAAACATGCGTATGCAGTAGAAATGAATAAATTATACAAACATTAAATAATTAATTTTTCGCAGATGAGCATTTGGATGCACTATTTCTCGAGGTTTTTCCCGTTTACTGGCCATTTCATACTGTTGTGCGGATACGACGAAAAAAATTTAAAACTGATGTACAGAAATCCGGGAAAAATCGACAGTAAGGCTTCGTGTAATTTCTTAATTTACTTTCTCGTCACTGGTCGATTTTCCTTAGAAATATGCACAATGTCGTACGAAAACTTCGAAAAAGCCCGCCGATGTCAAGGAACGGACGAAGACATAATTCTAATCTACCGTACTTAACATGCTAACGAATAAACGAAAACTGTCAACTTAAAAACTAAAGTCGCCTGATGTTTTTCCAACTTTTTGCAATGATGTAAATTTGTGTATATATTTTTATACTTTTAAAAAATAAAAATAAAAAAAGCGGTAAATTTAAATTAGGTGTTTTTTTTTTCAAATTTGTGAAACTATAAAATTAAAACAAACATAACAGCAGAAAATATAAATAACACAACATTTTATTTAATTTCGAAAGCGCTCTCAGTTTTTCTTCCATTTGCACACCACAATCAACACAATAAAATTTCTCAATTATCATCATTATTCGTATTATTATTGGTACAATTCCTCTATAAATTATAATTCTTCATTTTATTATGATTATTTAATGTGCTTTTTTGCTACACCAAAAATTTATTGGAATACTTTTAATACTGATGATCCAGGGAGGCACTCAGAATTGATTGATCGGCTAAATACTTTATATTACAAATTACAATTTACAAAAGCAGTAAAAAAAAGAAAATTTTCATTTCATCATCATCAATTTAACAATTTCACACCAAAAAAAAAAATTTTGTAAATTTTATTTTACAATTCATCCACATTACCCTTACGACATAGATTTAAATAACAAAGAAAAATCTATAAAATGTTAACATGATCACATGACTAGATACACAAGTATCATAAATATCTCACATTTTATTGCAGCCTTCTTAATTCAACGAAATATCGACCGTGTTTTACCCGGCGAGGGGTTTAAAAACAAGGAGTCATGGTAAAGAAGGCAAAATGGAAGATTAATAAGTAGTACGATGACTGACTAAAGGTGAATTCCGGGATTACGAAACGTTTCTTGGCAAGAAAAAACGTTAGGTTAAATCCCAGATCTTAACCTCAGCATTCCGTCACGTTCGGGTCGGCGCCCGAACGTTTCGTGATGTGCAGTTTGGCCACTTCTTCGGCAGCCGTCGGGTGGATTCCGACGGTCAATTCTAAATCACGTTTGGTCATTCCACACCTGAAATTTAAAAAGAGTGTCAGTCGCATCGAGTGTGTTTGACACGTGGAATCCGACATTCGGGAAATCTCGTTTAAAATCTTAATAAATTGGACTAAATTTGAAAAAAAATCTTTATAAAATGTCGTCGACGAATTTCCCGAATGTCGGTCCTATCGATTTCACGTCGACACGGACCTCATTGCAACCGCGAATCCTTGAGTGATTTCCCCGGCATTGGGACCGACGATATGAAACCCCAAAATCTTCTGGGGTTTCGCACTGCTGCACACGATCTAGAAAACAATTTCTCTACATTTCAGACTTTTATTCGTGCATGGAATAAAATTCAGTGAAATTCACTTTTATGTAACATTGCTCCGCTCTACCCGCCATCGAATATTCGAGAGGTTTAAACAACGCGTGATATATCTAGAAAAGAATTAAAATAAACGAATAAATCGAGCAAAACATGTTAATTCAAATAAATCACCTCGACGTTGTCATCTCCGTGTTGCTTGAACGCTTGATCTTCCGACAGACCCACGCAACCGTATTCGACGGGTGTGAAAACGGTGGTGGGAACCTAAAACGAGACAAATTTCATTATTGTTTTTGTCGTTCGTTCGAGTGGAATTTCGGTTTACTTTGTCGTAATCCATTTTGTTGGTGGACTGCGTGAACATCCTGTGTGCCAATAATTTTCCCGCTTTTATCGCCACTGGAGTCAATTCAGGTCTTTCATGCAAGACGTCTCCGATGGCATAGATGTTCCTGACTGAGGTCTGTTCGTTGGTCGTTATGATTTTCCCACTTGCCGTGTGGACTTGCACTCCGGCGTTTCGGAGATTCAACGGTCCGAGCGCCGGTGCTCGCCCTTTAATTAGTCAGTAGAGTAAAATTTACGACGCGATGTCGCCGAATGTTAGCAACACACTGTCAAAATCATTACCAACTGCAAAAAGGACAGTATCGTAAACATCAGACGAGTGTTTTCCTTCCCGGTCTTTCCACGTGACTTTGAGCTTTTCCCCGGACGATTGTTCGACAGCAATGGGCACGCACCGACTCAGAAACTTGGATCCGAGCTGCTCCATGTTTTGTACGATCAACTTGGCCATTTGTTGGTCGAAACCGCGCAAGGGGATGGACCGGATCATGACCGTTGTGTCGAAACCGAGACCTTGCAAGAATCCCGCGCACTCCAGAGCCACATCTTTCAAGTAAAGGAGTTAAAACATGACAATGTTCGGTAAAAATCATTTAGTTTTTCATCTAAAGGATACAGCTGCCGCCGATCACGAGCCTGGAAAACGGTAAAAATTACAAATTTCGAATACAACCGACGTCATTTCATGTTTACGTTTTTCCCGGTGGTTTTTGTAGAGAAAAAATATCGTCGCTGCTGATCCCGTATTCGACGGCACCGGGGATCTGGGTGGTAAAAACAAAATCGATCGATGCAATTTTTCATTTTCTCTCATTTTTACCTCGCGCGGATACTTCGGACGACCCCCGACGGCGATCACGACGTTATCGGCGGTGATTTCCTTAGTCGAGTTGTCCTTGTCGTGCACTTTGACTGTGTATTGATCTACGAATTCACCTTTGGCGTTCATGTATTCGACATTTCTAATTTTTAAAACAAAAAAAAAATTAATGACATCGTTTTGATTTTTTTTTTCCAATTTTTTTCTCATAAAATTCGCCTTACTTGCTTTTTAATTGCGCTCTATGACCCCAGTTTAATGATCTGACGTGACTCTGCACACCAGAAACTAATGTTTCCCTACGGGAGAAATTTAATATCAATTTTATAGCGAAAATTTTCAACAAATTACCAATGATGTTCGATTTTATCCGGCACATTCCATCCATACGTTTTCGCGTCTTTGATTGCGCCTCCCAAAAGCGCCGCCTGGTGCATGAGTTTCTTTGGAATGCATCCAACGTTCACGCAAGTTCCTCCCAAACCCCAAGCAGTTCCTAAATTAAAAAATAGAATTTTTGTTTACATCATTTTTTTTAAGTTTACGGATTTTACCGCGAGGAGATGGAGCTACATAGTCGAGTACAATCACTTTTTTCCCTAGTTCGGCCGCTGCGAGATGAGAAAATTAGCAAAAAAAAAATTTAATTTAATTTAATTTAATAATATTTACCTTCTTTTGAACATGCCAGACCTCCCGAGCCACCACCGATCACGATCATATCGTAATCATAGCTGCTTTCTGGTCGGAAGAAATTTACATTTTTTTTTAAAATTTTATTTTATTTTGGTGGATGATCGGTTATACTCACCCGTACTTCGCGACGATAGATATCTAGCACTTAAATGTTTTATTTTAAATGCTTCGCGACACGATCTTGAAATGCAGGAATATAAATGCCCAATTTGCGGCGAAAATGCCACAATGGGAGTCGCCATTGTGAATAACGACGCCAGCGCCAAGAAATTCGTGATGGTAGAAAGGGGAAACGTCAAACAGAATCCGATGTCTCATAACCTAACCTCCTTTAGTAGAGAGACCGACTCGAACCCCATTCACAGTATTGGGTGAAATTTAAAAATGGCGGAAACGCTAGTTTTTGTCACCAGCTGGCGCTGTCAGCCTTCCATCCGGCCATCTATCAATTCTATTCACATCAGCTGTGAAAGCAAGAATTTTTGGTGAAACTACTAAACAAAATAAAAAATCAAGCATAATTTGTTTGGATGGGTTTTTAGAAAATATTTTTTTTTAATTTTTAGTATTTTATTATTTTTATTTCAATGAGTAAACATCATTTGTCAGTTTTGATGAAATTTTGTTGAATTGTTTGTTTTTATTGAATCTTGCCTGCACACAGAAATAATTACACCTTTAAATTTTCCTGTGGCCTACACCTTTATAGATGTAAAGTAAAACTGTACACTTCTGCAAGAGTTATTATATACTCAATCCAAGTCCAGCCATCACCAAATATCATTGATCTGTTTCAAAACACATGTGTTACACTGAAAGACATTTTCTGCTTGATACGATGGTTAATTATTGTGTGCCCTATTATAAATCACATACATGCAACAAGAAATTAAAACACATCTCCTATCATGAACTTCCCTATTAATTATCTGGAACCAATGGATTGCCAATGTAAGAAGAAAGGATTTAGTTGTACAGGAGGAGTCAGTAATTTCAAAATTCTATCAAAATTAAAAGTAAATTTAAAAAATAAATAATTAAAAAAAAATTGCCCTATTGAAATAGATGAGTTTGTAGCCTACACCTTGTGCTAGATAATTATCATACTGGTATGGCAATTAGACGATTAAAAAAAGACGCAGTCCCAAAAGTTTTCCCTGACTATTCCAAATATTTACAAAAGTCAAAAGCAGCTGAGATAAGAGTGAAAAAGTGAAGACCATCTCTGCCAAAATGTTTCTAAAAAAGGGTATATGATGAAAATACTTCAAATGCTTCTGGTAAAATAAAAAAAAATAAAAAAAAATAAAAATATTCATAAAGCATCGATCATTAATTACAGTTAATTGATTTTGCAGTAAAATTTAGTTACTGACAATGTTGATAAGGCAAAAAAAATAATCCCACAAGCCTTTATCCAGAAAAACTTTTCAGTAATTTTAAATAAAACTGTAAACTATTATTGTAATACACTGTAATTATTTTTGGTGCATATTAGGCCACCTCAGACACATTCCATCCTGTTTGAGCACAGAATTCTATGCTTTGCACCTGTATATTTGAGGAAGGGTGACAGTACCATCTAGTGGCAACTTTGTGCAAAATCCGCCATCTTTAATTTTCATGACTCAAGGGAAATGGGGACCAATGGGTCGGCCTCATTACTAAAGGGGGTTATGGATGTCTTTTTTTTTTGCTTTAAAATTTGATTATTTACAGTGACAAAAAAACGTTTGTTTTTTGTGGGTATATTGGTGGTAATTATTGACGAAAAAAATTAGTTTAATCGATAGTCTACGGAGCACTAGAAGTAAAACTTCATTTTTAAGTCAAAACGGTTGAAACTCATTCCCATAAAACATTTAGGAAGTAATTCCAAGTGTAGGAATAATGATCATATCCCAACATATGGTTTTTAAGGTAATAAATAAGCTTAATTCATTAGTAAAATCCTAATTTTAATCCACTTCCATTTTATCCAGTAATTCCAACTTCCAATCTTCAGTAGTTGGATCGTTCCGGCCAATTCTAGGCCTCCGTAATACACCGATTGGAGGCCAGCGCCGAAAGACGACAGCGGCGGATTTGGAAACAGACAAAATGCCTAAAAGAAGAGACATTGACGGAGAAACCTTTGAATATGAAATAATCCCGAAAAAGAAACATACGTTGGACAGTGACGAGGAAGACGAAGATACGAAGAAGTACGAGGTTCTCGATTACGATGACATCGAAGGTAAAACGAAAGAATCGTGAAATTTTTTTCATTAGTGCGTCGGATTGACGCAAACGACCGCCATTTTTGTTTATCTCAAATTTTTTCAGATCAGGAAGAAGCGACTTTGGAGTTCGATGGCGACATTAAGATCACACCGTTTAACATGAAAGAGGAGTTGGAAGAAGGTCATTTCGACACAGAAGGCAATTATTACTTAAATAAAGAAGATGACGTTAGAGATGCGTGGTTGGAAAACATCGATTGGGTCAAAGTAATGAAATGTCGAATATAATTTATTCGTAAAATCCTAGCTTTAATTAATAAATGTGAAAAAATGTTCTATTTATTAGTAAAATTCAACTTCTGTGTTAAAAAAATTTAATTTTGTTTGTTTTTAGGTCAAATCACAAGAAAAAGCGAAAAATTCCGGTGATATCGACGACGAGGACAGCAACGAGACAGAGTTAAACCGGAAAGAAATCCACAGAGAAATGCTATCATTAATGAAACCCACAGAAACAGTCACCAGGGCGTTGAAACGGCTGGGTGGAAAAAGCAGCACGAGATCTGCGAGTAAAAAGTGGCTGAGGAAACCGGAAAAAGAAAAAACCGAAGAAACCGACGATGAATTAAACCGAGAAAAATTTCTCAGACTCACCGAATTGGCCGACAGTTTGGTTCAATCCGGGGATGTCGAAATTTACGGCGACACTTTCGAGAAATTACAATTTTCCTTAAGCGATAAAAAATTGGAAGCGCCCGTCGTCGATATGTTTTCCGACGATTTCGATAATGATGCTCAGCAGCGGATAGACAAGAAAACGATGGAAGAAACAGATAAAGGTATTTTACGTAATTTTTTACAAAAGAAAAATCCACAGCGATATTTAAACGATCTTTAATTTTAGGAACAGCGGTTGATGATGTCATGTGGGAGTTCAAATGGAAGAACGACGATGAAGCAGAGATCCACGGGCCACATACGAGCATGGAAATGCAGCATTGGGTGACGGAAGGTTATTTTAACGACGGTGTTTGGGTACGGAAGACGAAATCTGAAGATTCTCAGTTTTACACGTCGAAAAGAATCGATTTTGAGCTGTACATTTAATCCGTTGGTCATGTTATTAACTATATGATAAATCGATACGATACATGCAATAAATGATGTAATTATCGTGTAAAATATATTTCATTTACGAACAATTGTGAGTAAAAGTTATTTGAAAAGTGAATTCTTCGTCATTTTACGTTCGAATTTTATCGATGCACGAAGCACCGTGTGGGTTCTAGCGAAGCGCCGTATGTGTGAAATCCGAGTTTTATCGCGATTTACGCATTATAATCCAAGAAAAAAACAATAAAAACGACTTAAAAACAATCCCGAATACCACTTACGTTCGTAAATAGTGAATAAATATCTCTAGTTATGCAAAAAAATGGAAATACAAAGCAACCGGATCGATACCCTAGCGGCGAATTTTGGAAGCACATTCCAATAAGACCTCTGCAGGCTCCAGCTCAGCTGCCAGAGTTCATTGGTGGCTGTGAAGACCTGAACATTCCCGCTACATATTCAGCTCTCCCGCCATGCAGTCGACTCATTTGTTCGTCACACTCCTCCTGACTACTACCGTTTTCTGCGATTTTGGTGAGTGACTTTTACCCTCGTTTATCATTTTTCCGCTATTTATTTTCGACTTTTGGCATAAAAAAAAAAACTGCACATGCGCGCTTTAAAGAGTCACGATTGACCGTGAGCGATGGTCGTGTTTGCTCGGCGAGTGCAGCTCCTTATTGATGTATGAGGTGAATATTTCTTACGGCCTCGAGTTCGATATAAAAAGTTTAGTAGGAGGTTGGGAGGGGATGTGCGAGGCCAAGAAAAAAAGATACGAATACGAATTTTCGGTCATGTTTTTCATTGATTTTCCAAATGTGTTGTCGGCTGTGGGAAATTCGATCGTGGAGAATTTAGTGGGGTGGACGGTTCGTTTGATTGATAAAATCGGTTTATCGTGAGTAAAAATTTGCATTTGCATTCGCATTTGCATTTTCATTTACCATGGGAAAAATGGATGAAAAACATCGATGTAATGCAATATTGGTTAAGACGATGATTTTTCCCCCCCTTCATTGTTTCGACGAGAGGATTGGGAGTGACTTGGCTCGGTCTGAGAATTTTGCATGCAGAGACTACGACTGCATTTGCAGTGAAGCAAATACCGATTCCCGACTCGAGTTGGAAAAATTGCTCGACTGATTTTTCTCTCGATTTTGGCACATGGTGGCTGTTTTTAATCGACCCGGGAAGACGTCGTCTGCCGACATAAACGGACGAGGGCGAAATTAGAATGGAAATGTGATAATTATTTTCTGTTTCACTGATGCTGCCATTAAAAATTGATCCGACATGCAGGATTTGCCCCCTTGGAGTTGTTTACCCATGATGCCGTGCTCGAATTGTGGGTAGAATGCAGCGACGTTAACGAGGGCAATAAATTGGAGAGTTGGGAAAAGCGAGATTTAAAATAATTTTCCGAGTATAAAATTAAAATGTAAATTTTCTCCTTTTTAATCGTGGATATAGGAAGGATCGGACCGAAAGTTTGTCGAGCATTCGCCTCGGTGGTCGGTGGCGCTCGACTCGAATAATTAAATTAATATTACGATGCCTTTAATCTTTAATTACAAAACCGTACGGTATATCGTGCTGTAAACGAGATCCTCGGGTTAAGACCGTGACCGACCGTCGCCACAATTCTTTAAAACGGAGTTTCTTCTCTCGAGCTCGAGACTCAGGAAACCGAATAGTCGGTGTCGGTTTCCCCGATAAGATATTTTTGCATCGAAATGCTGGTAGAAAATTCTCCACTGACAAAACATTAAAATCTAATTTTTCTTTTTTTTGGGCCTGGAGAAATGTTTTCCGGTACATTATCCACTCGGATTTGATGTTAAATGGAGGAGCAAAGTACGTTGTTGGATCGATTTTGAAAATTCGCTCGAACGAGGGGCGAAGCTCAGAGTTTGGAAATTTGTTTGTTTTTTTTTTTTTTGATGAATCGAAGCGATTCGATATACGTACGAAATACGGGTTGTTGATGAAATGATGATTTTTCATGTTTGTTTACGACGTCGGTGGACGAGAGATGGTCGACTTTAGTCACTTGGCTGCTAAACTCAAACTTCGGTATCATGAACTGCGTCACACCGAATTTTCCTCGCGGCAAATCGAAAATTTACATTAATTTAATTCCGTCGCTTCCTTCGTCCCATGCTAAAAGATGAATTATGTCGTCAAGAACGAATTCGTCACGAAGAGATTTGCTCACGATCACACCAAACCCATCACCGTCACCACCCTTGCTCTTGGATCCACGAGATAGAAACTAAGAAAAAATGATTGGAATAATTCCCACGATAACCAGAACTCGGACTTGAATCAAGAGAGTAAATAATTAATTAACCAGTCCATCCTTCTTTCCTTCCTTCCTTCCTTCCGTCCTTCCGTCCTTCCGCCCACCGAAATCCCATCCTCGAGAAAGGCGAGAGACGACGTGCACGAGCCTAGTTCCAAACGAAATTTACCTTTCAAATTAACCGGGTTTAGATAATGGCGAATTAAAATGTACATCGGCTTCCTCGACCCAAAATAAACACGGAGCTGATGCAAATTCCACTCGCGACTCCTAGGCGTCGAACACTCGAAACGAATGGAGACGGCCCAGGATCGACTCCGTACGAAGTATACTTTGTGGCTTTGTAAACATTGACTCTCGCTTTAATCCGACTGCGGAGCCACGAGCTTTCGAATCGTTTCCTAATTTACCGACATTAGACGATGGAAATTAGCATGACTTTTCTTTAATCGTTCTTTCTATCTGACAACGGATTCGCCGAGTGCCGTTCGAAGATGATGTTTTTTTCGGAGGACGTTGGGGAACTACTGCTTCCGTTTCCGTGCGATCGGGATTCGATGGAGTCGGTCCGAGTGAAGCTATTTTAGATCGTGTGATCATTTTGGATTGTGCACATTTCAGTTTGTGTACAATTTTAGGAGCCGGATGGTCGATTTCGATTCTGGTTTTGTCGTTTTGCGACATAGAGAAATCGACAAGTTATTTGTCGTCGTCATAAATAGAGTCGTACGAAACCACTCGATCTGATAAATTAGTATACGATTAAATATTTCAATTTTGGCTCGTTTTGGCGGTGTGAACTCGGACCGACGGCCGATGCCGACATTCGTCTCAACTACTCGAAACTAGTTTTAAATTAAAGAGGACCCTAGACTCGTTTATTAAATTACTTCTATTTTGCCGAATCGAAACGTGGTGCATTTTCCTTGGCCGGGCGCCGGGACTCCAGGTCCAAAGTGTGAACTCGGCCAAACGATATTTGCCACAAGTGGTCGGTCGTGGGAAAATTTCTTACTCGTTGTAACCGGAAGTGAGTTTTAGCGAACGGACCAAACGAGGCCTGCGTCGAGTTAATCGATGCATTAATGGATGCATTGGCTGAGCAAAGTGAAGGCCAATGCATTCTGAAGACTGATGTCGTGGCAATGACAGGAGATGACGCACCCACCGAAGCAGTCAGTTTTCAGAGTGGCAATTTTGAAATTGCCACATCTGAATAAATCTGTAAAAAATATTTTATAAGGAAAACACTAAAGGAGTGGAAGAGGATGGGATCCTAACATGGCCTTCACTTTGCTCGGCCAATGGATGCATTCTAACTCTTTCGTTGTCGGAAAGACAGGAGAGTTTAGAGACAAAATTTCAAAATTGCAAAAACATCTTTAATTCAGCACAAGTGATTGAACTTACAAAAATAAATAAATAAATACAAAAGTATATGTAAAATAATAAAACTCAGAGTCCTGGAACAAAGAATGTTGAAACACACCATCAACAATCGGTTTTTTGTAAAACTGAGCAAAGGTTTTTTCGCTGGACCAACCCGCCTCTTTCAAAACAATGTCAATGGGAGTAGTAGAACATCGACTGACTACTTTCGGTGGGTGCGTCATCTCCTGTCTTTCTGGTAACGAAAGAGTTAGAAGTGGTTAGAATGGATCGACTGACCGTGTCACCAGTCGGAGCTATCCAGAAATTCCCAGAATCTGACTCCCACTATACGTCACGATCGACATTATTTAAGTTATGTATCTCGTGTGGTGAATGTCACGTGGAATCGGATCCATCTCTCCAGGCCTGGTGGTCACGAGGCCATCTGGGCAAACGCCATCGTGTCGTCGGCAATGAATCAATGGTAGCAGATGCTGCAAAGGCCATACCTTTTCTCCTTTACGAGTGTGCACTGGATTTGCAGATAAAGGGAGTAAAGAACGAGGCAAGTATGCCATTTTGGCGCGACAAAAGATAACGCAGACACTAAAAGACCCCATTTCGGCTGATTAATGAATTTTTTTACCCCGTGTATTTACATTAAGGGATTTTTGTGCTACGGTGTTGCAAAGTGCTTCGATCGTGTTCCAGTGACCACTAGAGAGCAATAAAACAAACACGCCGCTGCACGGACATTAGCAGCTTATTAGACACGAGGTGAATGGGGTTACGTCCGGGAATTTATTTAGCTGTCGACATTTCCACAGATGAGAATAATAATTAAAAAAAAAATAATCCTCTGATCCGAAGCGACAAAAATGCAACGATTCGAATCGAATGTTTTGTCTCGTGTGTACACTCACGTCAGTGCATCTAAAAAGGGGTCCATGAGTGTTTTATTCGGACCCACGTCGACGGGGCGACTCAGTCGATGCCTAGTGGAAACTACTCTGTAGGGTACTTGTCCGCATCCGCAGACTGGAAAGGGCAACCTCAAAGTCCGATTCCTTCGTGCACCATCCGGCACGAAGGGCGTCCGAATGGCGAATTCGCATCGCGTGGACTCGGTCGATCGATGGTTTTCGGATGTCGTAAAGGACGAGTGCGACGATAAAGACTCGTCGTGGTCGTGCGGCGAAATTTGTTTAGGATTTCATTCGGTTTTACGGTCACGATCGAAATGTGAGGTGGGAATGCGAGCATCGGCGCAAGAAGATTCAAAGTAATAAAATTCGGGAGTGGAACGATACGAGTTTAGACTTTCGGAGAAACGACTCGTTCCTTTCTCCATCGCCGGCTCCAAACTGCACTTTGTTCGCTTCGTCGGTCGGACACTTTGCAACTTGGTCCATCTCAAAAGCCTGCGATAGGGGTTGCCATTTTCCGGAAACCACGATCCGAATCCAACCAAAAGTTTATCGATGAAATTAAAACTCGTAGTGTGCGTCGTCCGATTCTGCAAAATTCGATATTTTTTGTCCTAATTCTATCCTCTCTCCTCACCACCTTTTATTCATACTAGGTAATTTCGTTTGCACTCGGCCCTGCGTCGTAAAGGTCAAACTTGCATGGAATGCTAAGCAAAACGTTCTCGTGGGAGTCTGGAGCCGGAGGTTTTTCGAAAAGGCAAATGTTGCGAGGCCCTTCAAAATTCACAAACGGGATGATGAAACCAAATACGTACAGACCGTTCTGGCGATCATTCGAAACTACGGTAAAGACACGACGACTCGAACCATTTTGATTTATGACACATTTCACTCGCACGAAAAGAAAAAAAATCTTTTCCATAGCTTTTGTTGTTTGCTAATTGTTTTTGTCTGTCTGTGTCAGGGAATTGGAAAGAGCAATAAAATGCTGCAAGTGGTTTTTTATGTAGTGGGTTAATTGTATTAAACGAGGTTTGCGTCGAGAGACCGGCACTGCATGAATAACAAGGAGCGAGTTAATACTAGTAGTTTGTTTCTAATTTGTTGGATACCGAGGCGCCGGAGAAGAAAGTTTGATTGTTTTTGGTTTCGATGTTCGAGTCGGACCCCGTGGCTTTGGGTTTTTCCTCTCCCTTCTCCGACTTCCTAATAATTCATAACATTGCAAACCTGGGACTAATAACCAACGACTGGGTAAAGGTTAACCATGGAGTAATGAAACGAATGGAAGCTGCAAATGAGCAAATGAAGGCAGTTAGTGTGTGCATTCGTGAGCAGATTACTTCCTGTTTCTGCTGGTATCCGAATTTAAACCTGCACACTCGACGAAAGCAACCGAATGCGTCACGAATGTAATGCCCGAAATATTTTCGGAAAAAATGGTGTGCCGTGTTGGAAATTTAAAGACGACTTATCAAAAGCGGGGATTAACGTGTCACCGTAAGATGCCAGGTTCGAATCGACTCGAAGATTCACAAAATCTTCAAAGATTCGATTATTTTTTTTTAGTCATCGCGAAATTTTAAACGACCGCAGTTAAAGCAAACTCATCGATCTGCTCAACCCGATCTCCAGGGCAAAAAAAAAAAACTGCAGGAATTAACCGACACCCGACATAACCCTTGCAAAAACGACTGCAGTCGGACGAACGATTCGGTATGCCTCCATCCCTTCACTTCGACGACCATTGGCCCCGAGAGAACGCGCACGACGAAGGGATAAAAGTTCATTTCCCATCTGCACGTTCTCTCCACTTGGACTGGACTCCCAGGAGAACACCTTGGACTCCCGATGCAAGAAAAATAGGCACGACAGTGAGAAATTGGAAGCGGAAAAAAAATCGATCTGTCGAGAAATTTCCATTAACCGATCTTTGCGAGTCATTTTTTATTTATAAATACGTTTTAAATTCAAATATTCCTGTGAAGACGAAGAAAACGAAGAAGACGACGACGACGAGGTACCGCTTTCGCGTGACGGTCGTTCCGAGATTAAAAAAAAACTAGGTGTCATAAGCGCCACCATCGGCGATGGAGGAAATTAGTGTTGGCCGTCGAATTAAAATAGAAATGGTTTCTTTGATTTTTTTTTACTTCTGGAGTGGCCTGGATCCATTTGCACACGGAGTGACCATCTTTACGACGGCATTCCGGATCTCGTGCGTCGTCACGCATGACGCAAAAAAGTCCTTGTTGGAATAAATATTGGCGAAATTGATTCGTCAGATCCTCGATCTGGAGCCCGACACACGTAAGCTTAATCTTAGATGAAAAACATTTAATAATGGACGAAGTCTGGAAACTACAAACCATTTATCAATTACCGGTAGGAAGAAGCCTCGGATTAAATAAAACCGTATTTATTTATTTAATAATGGAGATTTTAAAGCCGAACTCCCTCTCGATTCGAATGCGATGATTAAAGGTTTGTCGCGAAGGAATCCAGCTGCTATAAATCTGGGGCGTATCGGATTCGGGGATCACTGCTCCGGTTTCTCCACTACCGTATTGGTTTTATCACGAATGGAGTGAAACCATGTTGTTATCGGGAAAAAGCATTTTCCAAACAACTTTGCTTTTCTTGCTCGTCGACAGACTGCATGTTGAATAGGTTAATTATACAGGGAGTTTTTAAAGGGGCATGTCGATAGATGATTTGTCGAGTTTGGTCTGGGATTGGGAGGCAATATCGTGTTGCGAATCTGTCGTGATTTAAGATCGAAAAGGATTCACCAAGAATTTAAAATCTAACAGGATATACTTTTAATCGTCACGATTCGCAAACTGTGATTGCAAATCTCAACGAATTTCAAAAGACTTGAGAAATCCCATCAAACCAAACCTTTAAAAACCATTTTACGAATCCCTAAAAAGCAAATCTTTGTGAATCTCGTCACATGATCTCGAGTCCGACTAATTCTCGTCCAAAATCTTCATCGATTCACGAATTTGCTTAAATTCTCCCACCTTCTCAACAAACGTGCCTTTTTCAGGCCGAGCGAGCCTCCGTCCTCTGTTTTCGCAAACCGGTAAACATCCCGAGTGTCGAAACTCGGCATTGATTTTTCCCTCGTGACACGACTCTTCGAAAAATACTCCACACATTGTTACGATATACATCATTTATTACTTTTTCATGCATTTTACTTAGCTGCGGTCAATAACGGCCGGAAAGAAGACGTGCACTCGCGTTTTTGCTGTCGTTGAACAAAAATCGAGTTTGCAACGATCGAGTTTTGTAAGGGTTACGATTTAAAAAATGGCAATGCTTACACATTTTTTTTTATCATTTTGTTCGAAATTAAAATCGATGACGAAATGATGTTGCCTGGTGGTGAAATTTTCAAATTATTAGTGATAAATTATTAGTGATTTTCGGCTGGCATCGTAAATCGTGCGAAGGGAGGAAATTTTTTCGGTGTTTGCGTCGACGGTTTTTCCATGATGAAGTTACGCTCGCCCTCCGATCGACGACTCGCGTCCGAAACGGTGTCGGCGGTTTCGTACCGACGGAAAAACTTTTTGACCTTAAAATTGTTGTCACCGCCCGTTTTTTGATTGCAATTTGACCGTATTTGCACTGCAGTCATACTGCAGTCGAAGTAGACAAGTTGATGTAGAATAAGGGTCATTGAGTGTAGAAGAGATAAGTAGAAGTAGAATATGTACAGAATGAAATAAGAAGTTGAAGTGGGGCAGAGAATATGAATGATCAAGCAAGTGGGGCATCAGCCAATCAAATGGCTTTCTGCACTGGTCACGTCACCTCCAATTGTACAAGTAAATTAACAAGAGGGAAGCTGAAATGGTCAAAGGTAAAAGTTGATGCAAAACTCAACACTACTTTCACTTTTTAAGCTGGGTTCACTGCAGTTAAAGTAGACAAGTTGATGCAGATTGTGGGTAGAAGTACAAGTAAGTAAAAGTAGAAGCAGATAATGCACAAAAACTTAGACTATTTAGCCACTATTGTATATGAAGTTGGTTATAACAGTATAACCAAAGCTGTAGGACTGAGTTAGGACAGACTTTTTCATTTTGTCACTTATTTGGAATCACCCAGTATCGTAAATATGCTGAACTTTTATTGCCAATATATGCTCTTTACATGTTAGATTAATAGATTATTGATAGTATGTTGCAAAATTGCGCTTTTTCTGTCAATACTGTATATTTGGCAAGTGCAGTAGCATCCTAAATTAATGCATCAAAGAAAATATAGCTGCATCAAAGAAAATACAGCTGCATCACTAGAATAATATACAGTGTGTTTACAGGGTGTGACAGTCAAATATCTATAAAACAGTTCACTGTATATCCAAAAACCGAACAGACTAGCCTATAGCAAAGTATGGATGGCAAATCCAATGGCGTTATCAATTTTATGACAGACATGCAACAATGCACTTTTTATTTGCTATAACTTGTTAACAGGCAGAGCTAGAGCAAAAGTTCCAATTAGAACGTTGTAGAGCACCCCAAATAGAGATTAAAACCAATCTGATATCAACTTGTTTGGTGCATATAAGTATGTCCTCATAATTGCAGTGCAAACATGTTTTTCTACTATCTGGGCACAACTTATGTCATGATTTTTGTCATGGAACAGATTGCAAATATACATACTGTATATGTATTTGTAATCTGTTCCATGACAAAAATCGTTGGATGTTTATCATCGAGTGAATGTGCTTCGTCGCTGTACATACAGAAACGAAATTTCATTCGCTAGCATTTTTTTATTTTTATTTTTTTGACGTTTGGGATTTTGGGACGAGAATGTTTCGTAGCGGTTGACTGAAAATGCAGGTTCAGCAGCGTTGTTTGTTCGGATCATCATTGAATTATTGCATTTTGATAAAAGAAAAACATTTATTTTAATAACAAAAAAAATCAATAACTGCGAGGGAGAACGGAAGAAGTTGGTTTTTCAAAATACCACCGCAGTCGTCGAACGTGGCGAATAATAAATTTTGTGATTTACCAGCTAAATTCCGTAGAAAATAAAAAAAAATGAAATTTTGTGAAATCAGACAGAGTCAATTAAATCCTTCGTCGGTCTGCGAAAAGGAGTCAGGGCTGGAATTCGATCGAGTCGAGTCGTCGTGGAAATTTCGAAGCAATTTGCAGACATGTTGTGCATGAAAAATGGTGCTCGGGCATTGTTTATTGCACATTTGCCGTGATTTATAATGGTGGTATGTGTAATTAAGTGAATTAAAATTCATAATTGCAGGGAAGGTTGTGGTTATTAATTAGTTAGTTCGAGGATTTGTTTGTTTTCGAATAAATCAAGGGGACATCTATGAAACAATGTGGGGTGTTTCATCATTTTTATTTGCTTCGATGTTTGGAGAGAAAGGGCGAGGTCGGAATTGAAGTCGTCGAATTCTCATACGACGGAATATATATATATATATATATACAAAAAAATAAACTAGGGATTTCACTCCAATATGAGAGTATTTCGTGTGTCTCATACAAGCTAACTCCCCTTAATGGCGAGGATCAACTGAACTGCCATAGTTATTCATTATACACCTCATGAGTGTATCTTGCAATTGTATAATGACAAACTAAACAAACTTATTCTTTGAGATAGAAGTTTTTTAAGACAAGTTTTAAAACACTTCTATCTCACTTCTATCTCATTAGACTTTTTTTAAACAATTTAAACAATTCTATCTCAAGGAATTAATTTGTTTAGTTTTTCATCATAGTTAGATACACTTGTGAGGTGTTTAGTGAATAACTCCTTATGGTAGTTAACCACCATTAAGGAGTTTAGATACAACAAATTTGAAGTTAGCTATAGCTATGGGACATCGAAATACTCCCATATTGGAGTGAAACACTTAGTTTTTTTTTTTAGTGTACTTCGGAAGGTCAATTTAGGGCCACAAACGAGTAAAATTCGATTGCTCGCAGATGCCAGCAGTCAATACATATTCGTGGGTAATTTCTGTGACATTCTAAATCATTTAACCGAATCAAATTTTTTTTTTTTCGAAATTAGAACCGGGAAATGCAAACCCGAAAAAAATAAATTAAGAGTGGGGAAAAAAAGTTTAACGATAATGGTAATTTTATTATTCACTATTAATTATCACAAACTCGAGTGGTGGTTGAAAATGATTTCAAATTCATTGAAATGATAATGAAGTAGTTAAAATGCAGGGAAAATTACCATACGACTGGAATGAATCACTTAAAGTTACCACGCCGCTTTTCTAATTGTTTAAACCGTACACGAAAATTCCAACTCGAAATTCAGCACATCTGGTTTTTCGAAACATGTCGCACGAAGAATAGACGAGGAAGAGAACGATCGAATGTAAAGCGAGCTGTGCGGTACAAAGATCCCAAGTCGTGGGATATGAATCCATTTAGTTTATCGGTAGAAATAGTTATATGACATTGCAAATATTTTTTTTGGCTAGGTTTATATGTCCTACATGCATTCATACTCGTGCCCAATTCACATGGCGTCAAAACTCGCAAACTAATGGAATTTGTCCTCGAGGGCGACGAAAAGTACTGCTCGTTTCTAAAGTATGGGATATGGGTGTTTTAGTGAATAAGTTATATTATACGTAGTACGGTACTGTATATAAAATTCCATTTCTTAAAAAGTATCTCACGTATAAGATAAAATAGCTTTGGGACGGATTAAAGGATTGCCAGAGCCATCGTTTCGTGTAAAGTTTTTCGAGATTGCTTATGGTTTCTTAGAAAACCAAAATCCGAGATTTTACGATTTTGGCCGTGACTCGGGTACCGGTGGTGTGAAAATTAAAACCTGGAACGGATTTAGGACGTTCAATTCTTTGCGAAACTTTTCTGGATTCGAAGCATGACGATAAAATATTTTTAAAAAAATGTCAATGGAGTAAATTTTTAAAAATGTACTTCTCGATATTTTGAGCATCGACCTTGGGAAGTGATGGAGGTTCGTGGAAATTAATGCCTTGTATCTTACATGACATACTTTTTAAGAAATGGAATTTTTATATTTTGACAAAAGCACCCTATCCCATAACACTATAGAAACGGACTGTACCTAGACCTGCATGTTGCGTCGTGGGTAAAATGGAATCGCATGCGAGACATGAGTACGTAAATGCAGAGATGACAAGAATGATGCCGTGAGATGCAACACGCGAGCACCAACCGACGAGAACACTACGCTCGGTTCTCACATGCAAGCGTGAAGTACCAAAGGTGGGTGATGGGTGGATAATCTGCTTCTCGATTGGTTAAACCTCGCATCGCATCATGCACATACTTGTATACGTTGCAAGCCAACTGTTTTGTCAGACGTGCAGCGGACACCAAATACGCAGTTACTTTCCGTAGGTTAGATTTGGATTCGACGTATTTTTTTGTTTTTGTGTGGAATTATGGTTAATAAGAAGGCCGAGTAGAAGAATAAGGCGATTATAAACGGTGGTCGGATTTAAAATTTTTAAGAACCTGCTGTTCGCTCTCGGGAATAGAGAGGGGAGAAGGGGTCCGACAAATTTAAAAGTTGTGATTCGAAAGTATCTGAAAAATATCTATAAACATGACGAAACAATTTTTTAAAAAAACAGTCGAACTAGTGTGAATCGGCCGAATCCGACCACCGATCGTATACAGTTTGAGTAAATTCCAGTCTGCTGGGAAAATTTAGGGGAATGGAATTTTAAATGCCGTTTTGGTGATCGTGCTCCTCAGACTCGACACTGGCCGACCGACCGATGTGGCAATCGTATGCCGGCAATTTTAGTCAAAATCCTTCCTCTTTTCGACCCTCGGCGTCTATAGAGTCGTAGCGAGACGACGTATCGATCCCTAGATGGAGTGCAAGTGCCTTTTTTTCTTTTATACTCTTCGAGTATTTATTTCTTCTATTTTCTTTCCCTTTTTGTTGTCTGTTACATTTTTTTTTCCAAAATAGTAATTACAAAGTTTGTTGATGTTGTTTAGGTGTCGATGCATTATGGGAATTTTTTTCTTTCTTTTTTCGTTTATCGATTTAGTTGTTGTGTGGCAGCTGTTGTTTGTCCAGAAAAGGAAAAAAAGGAATTTGTGTAGTTCACCCTTGGAATGTGACAAGAATGAATTTGTCCACCATTTTTTTCCATTGTCGGTTTATAATGGCGGGCAGAAAAACCCGAAGAAAAATTTGTGTGTTTTTCTTTCTTTTTATTTTCCAGCACTGTGGGGATCTGACGTGTTTCATTTCTAGCTGTCGTATATTACATTTTCATAATCGATATTGTTTTTCTTGGAATTGTCGACTTTGGGCTGGAAAAGCTCGATCGCATCGACGTCGTACTGTAAATGCGAGATTGGATTACTTTGTCGGATGCGACGTCCGATCGTCGCGAATGATTCAGAACGCTAAAACGAGCGTTAAAAATTGTAACTTTTCGACCACGGAACGGACGGATGGACGTCGGAGAGTTTGCGGTGTGGTCTTTCCGGTTCGAGTACCCGTGATTGCTGCCCATCTTCCTGGTTTTCTGATTGCCTGTCGAAAGGACGAGAATCGGCTGAATCGTGTGACCAACATCCCTCGGAGAGTGGGCGAGGAGATGAAAACCTTTGCACCCGGAAGGTCGAGAGTGCTCACGATTTACGACCAAAACTAGGACGAGCACCTCGAGAAAGACTTGGTTTGTCGAGCCCGTCGAAAATCATTGCAGGAGTGATCGGAGCCAGAGGCGATTATAAACGGTGGTCGGATTTAAAATTTTTAAGAACCTGCTGTTCGCTCTCGGGAATAGAGAGGGGAGAAG